>JAPSGF010000041.1:4823981-4843582 GCA_035772895.1 Perdix hodgsoniae
ACGTCTTTAAAGTGGACTTCTTTTAGAAAATATCATCATATGTGAATTAGTATACCCTTCACATTTCATTCCCTTGTTGTGCATCTTGTACATTAAATTTATTTGTTGAGGTGTCTTCTGTATATTCTTTTGTGCCAAATGCTGAGACAATGAGAAACAGTAATACCACCTGTAGTTCCTCAGCAGGAGCCCTAAAAGCTCATCCTTTTTGTTCTGCACACCACTTGTTCAGCCGCTAGTTGTCTAAAGCAGTGGCTGTTGTGCTGTCAGGTGCTGTGACGTGTATGCAGGTGCAAGATAAGACTTATGTTGGAAAGGATAAGGATGGGAAAAGGAGGAGGTGTGCTGGCATCCTTGCTACATCCAACTCCCACAGGCCTCTGAGTTTTTCCAAGACAGACAGCAGCAGGTTCCCTCCATGAAAATCCAGCCAGACGACAGACTAGACTTGTTGCCAGCTGGCATGGTTTTACCATGCCTTTTTTATTAATCATGATATGCCGTTTTTCTTTTGTTCAGCCTGCCTGCCATTTCTTGTTATCACCAGTGGCAGGAGGGGACTGCCTTTTTCTTCAGTTCTTTACTGTGGTTGTTGCCATCTCTTAAGGATGGAGAACAGAGCCTATGGTTGTGTGGATTAGTGGAGATGATAGTTATCTCACTGAGGATAAAGTATGTGAGGAGCAGCAGACTTCCCCTGCAGAATGAGCTGCAGTATGACAGTGATGGCAGTGGATTTAAGGGCTGTGGAATGTTTTATCTGGAAGAGGAGAGTAAGGGGGCACAGGTGGTCTGAAGGAGGAAGACACGCAGCTGTGACTGAGAGGGAGGCTGGTAGACATGAGGGAGATGTAAGGAAAAATGGAGCTAAGACCAATGCCTTGGTCCCAACAGCAAGAACCCCCTTCCATGCATCCTTAGTGCTTGAGAGGGTAAAGGAAGGAAGAAGGTGGCAGGTGCAGAGTGAACCTCTATGAACCTGACAAGCATGTGAGGCTGAACACCTTGAGGAAGCTTTCAGCTCAAAAGCACTCATGTGCATGTTTTAGATGCTTTACTGGGATACGAAAAAGATCTGTATTTTTCATAGCATTGTTACAGTTTTCTGCATTTTCCCCTCAAAGGAGATGGTGACTATGCAGGACACAACGATACAGGCAGGAAACCTGCCCAAATATTAACCCAAGCAAGCTGTGTGCTTGGAAACCTCCAAGAGAGCTTTCCCTTAAACCAGTGGGTTAGTGACCAGCCAACCAAGCAGTCTGCTTTAATGTCAACTTGTATTTTCTTCTATGGTCCTCATCTTGTACTGCTTCTGCTGGCTGGAGCCCAAGAAAGGTGTCTCATCTGAGCCTTTGCCACAGTCATACCTCAAATAAGCTGAATTTTACAGTATGCTCATGACAATATCATTTGGGGAAATGACTGCAGACAGCCAGTACTTCCAAAGGGAGTTTTAAACTCATTTATAATCAGACATGGCAAAATCTATCAGCAAATGACCTTAATGTACCAGAAAATTCTCCATTCTCGGACTTCTCACTACCTTGCTATGTGTCAGCTTACTCCTGCAGAAACTGGGTGTGAAATGCTGCCAGCACATAAGAGTAGTGATTCACAGTCACCTCTACGCAGGAGTTGTGATCATGCGATGTTCAAGGCAGAAGAGAGGGAAGTCTCTAAGGTGCAGCCATGTGCAAGAGGAGGAGACACTGGAACTTTCAATGTCTCCTGTTTTCCATCTGTCCAGAGGAAGAACTGTCACTGTCCAAAATTTGTACTTTTTGGGTCCTGGGGATGGTTTTTTTCTTTCTTTTTTTTTTTTTTTTTTTTTTTTTTTTTTTTTAAGACACCCACCATCGACTTAACTGTGAATTTAGTGGGAGTAAAGATAAATTAGAGCACTTTGGAATATCCTATTCAAAATATGTAGTCTGTCATTCAGAGGGATGTTGTCTGGATGTCTTCCAGAGCAGCTCCCAGGCCAAAACAGGACCGTCATGGAATGCTTGTGAGAGTGACAGACTCCATCCGTTCGACACAAATGGAAGCAAATGTGGGATGAGTGTGGAACCTGGGTGCTTACCTGCGAAGGGGGGAGCTACTGGCGTGGGTGCTGGAGGTGATCCCACCTCCTCCTCACAACTTTCCTCTGGGACAAAATCTGTTATAAACCTCACGGCTCTAGAAGATCCATTTGTTGCTGGCTTGGAGCCAGTCAAACCAAGAAACGTTCATTTGCAATCCTAGTAGCAGCACAAAACGTTCACTTCAATTTTGCTCATAAGCTACTTTTGATTAAGTACAGACTTTTTTGTGCTTACTTTTCAGCTGCAGCCTATTCATGTACTTAGCCACATTTGCATGTAGCAAAGGGTATTGGGCATGAACAAGGATGTTTCCTTGCTATTCTTCAGTATCTTGGATTTCCTCTCATCCGAGCACAGCAGCAAATCCAGTATTAGTGGTTTAAGAATTAATTGTATCAGGCTGCTGAAGCAAACAGTTTATGGAAATATTGTTTGCATTACCTTTGGAGAAATGGCTGTAGAAAACTAGTTCTTCCAAAAGAAGGGGAATGGTTTTTAACTGAGTGAATATCAAATATGGCAAAATCCATCAGCAAATAGCCTTTCTTAGTGTACTGGAAAATTAACTAATAGCTGGAGGTGTGTTCCTCTCCAAAAGCCTTATTGCTGTGATTTGACAGCTCTAGTAAGCCAACTGCTGCTAGTTTAATTTCATACTTGTCTGTCTGCGAGAATGTATTTTAACAGTTGCTTTTGCCTGTTGCCCTCAAATAAGGATTTTTCTTTTTTTAAGGGAAGGTGCTTCACAAACCAGATTTTTTATTTTTATTTTATTTTATTTTATTTTTTTTGGTAGCAAAGACTGTGCTGGTGAGGACGTTTGATGTCTATGGACAGGGTACACCCTTTGCCCTGCCTGTAGGCGAGAGCAGCTGGGGAGGCCCAGCAGTGTTTTGGGTTGGTGGTGAGGGCTGTGAAGGTGGAGAATACCATGGAGGCATGGAGGTCGTAAGCAGCCCTGAATAGCATCCTCCAGGCTAGGTCCAGCAGTACATCCCCAGTATGTGCTGAATGAGAAGCAGCTCCCAAACAGTGAGCTCCTCTAAGCAACAGTGCTTTCAATCTGCTGTTGGTGTGTCCATGCAGACCTCATTTTGATGTGTCTGCATGTGATGCGAGTTCTCTGGGTGAGAAAACAGCTGCAGTCTTCCACCTATGGAGTCTCAATGGGCACACGGAGAAACAGGTCAAGTAACTTACTTTTCATGTTATTTCAGGTTCTGTTAATTTTAAAATGTTCTTAGGTGTCTGTAATACGTGACGTCATGTATGGCTATGTGTAAGTGCAATCATCTGTCTTTCTGTATGCTAAATTCTTTGTGAAATCCCATTTCAAAGTGTCTAACTGAAATTGAAGACTAATAATGAATAAACCAGTACATAAGACATTTCAGTAATCATGTTCAGCTATGTGAGGTGAGAATCTGAGCAAATGCATGCAAGGTAAAAGAAAATTTCCTAGCAGTAGGGGAGGAATACCAAGTTTACTGTAAAGATTATATGTAGATGGAAATCCACGTACCGTAGTGATCACAAGTAGAGGCAAATACACCCTTTCATCTGAAAAGAAAAATAGTGCTAATGTAAAACAATGACAGAATTGCTTAAAGTGATTCAGTGTTAGATGCTTATGGAACAGCTATATTTGGGTAAAATATCTGTCCCATCAGAGATGGGAGAATGGCTTGTGCCCTGGCACATGAAATATCATGAATCTCAAAGCAAACATTGTTTGCCTATGAAATCAACCTCCCTGCACACGAGAAGTGAAGCCAGCCCAACTGTTGTAACAAAGACTGAGGTAGAAAGTTCTGCAATCTGCTGAGATAAAGGGTTTCAAGCCTGGCAAATCAATAGGGTTGGAAATACTGAGAGGTCAAAACAAGCCTGTTGTTACTGTATGTAGATTATATTTAAGGCCACCTTTCTCCTTTTTTCCAGTGTCTCAGATGTACTGTTGACAGTTATAATGGAACAAGTCATTGTGATGTTGACCCCCATAGTCTCTTAAAATAATTAAACAAAACAAAACAAAAAAACAACAACTTTGAAATAACGATTGATTTTTTTTTTTTTTTAATAAGTATTCATGGATTGCCTCAAATAGATGGGGCTTAGATGAGAGCATATCTCAGATAATGGGTCTAGAAAAAAATAATAGTGTTAGCAACTTGCTCTCAATTTCTAACTGGAATTTCTATGCTTATCTGCTCATAAAAGATACCCCAAAGGGCTTGCTATTAAAAAAGAAATGGATTGGAGGGAAACTTTCTCACTGAAAGTCTAATGACATTATGGTCCTGTTCAATCAGAGGAATCCCAGAACACTGGAGACTAGAGAATGCGACCTCTTATATACAGATGGGTCATAATAAGGATCTAGGAAACTGCAGGCCTGTCAGCCTGACCTCTGTGCCAGGGAAGGGTATGGAGCAGATCACCTTGAGTGGGGGATCAGGCTTACCATGAAAAGTAATTGCTAAACCAACCTCACCTTTTTCTGTGATCAAGTGACCTGCCTGGTGGATGAAGGAAAGACTGTCAACATAGTTTACTTGACTTCAGCAAAGCCTTTGACACTGTCTTCCACAGTATTCTCCTGGAGAAATTAGCAGCTTGTGACTTGGAAAGGCACAGTCTTTGCTGGGTAAAGAACTGGCTGGGGGGCCTGGGGCCCAGAGAGTGGTGGTGAATAGAACTAAGTCCAGCTGGCAACTGGTCACAAGTGGTGCTCCCCAGAGCTTGGTATTGGGCTTGTCCTGTTTAATATCTTTATATCTGTATTGGTGACCTGGATTAGGGCATCGAGTCACCGTCAGTAGGTTGGCAGATGACACCAAGTTGGGACGAAGTGTCCATCTGCCTGAGGGTAGGAAGGCCATTCAAAGGAGTGTGGACAAGCTGGATTGCTAGGTTGAGATCAATAGGATGAAGCTTATAAGACCAAGTGCCATGTCCTGCACTTTGATCACAACAATCCCAGGCAATGCTACAGGTATTGGACAGAGTGTCTGGAAGACTGCATGGAGGAAGAGAATCTGGGGGTGTTGGTTGATGCTTGGCTGAACATGAGCCAGCAGTGTGTCCAGGTGGCCAAGAAGGCCAGTGGCATCCTGCTTGTATCAGAAGTAGTGTAGCCATCAGGAGCAGGGAGGTGATTGTTCCCCTATTCTCAACCCTGGTAAGGCTGCACTTTGAGTACTATGTTCAGTTTTTGCCTTGAGGTAGACTGCTTTCAGTAGCTCTCTCCACTAACCAACTATCTCATTAAAAAAGAATTTAACCAGGGCTTGCCCAAGCAGAAATTCCTGGTGTGTTTCACATCCTGCAGGAATATTTTCACTACATTAACTGCATGGGAACTGTCTGACTATACTTCCTGACCCCTGTGCCATGTGGTACAAATGACATCAGCATTGATATGGCTTTCCTCTGCAAAACTCTAATCAACTGAAAGAGGAAGGAACTTCCTTCAGCTTCAAATGGGAAGGAAGTGGATGTTAAGGTTATTTTCTCTACCCCAGCCTTGACCCTACGCCAGTATGTGTGCAGACTACACTGCAGGACTGGCTGATTGCCGCAGATTTATTTCTGGGAGGCACTTGGATCGTAGCACTGCCCTGCAGGATAAAAGCCCTGCAAGAGACAAATCAACATGGGATTAATGTTTCATGACAGGAAAGAGCCAGGGTGAACGAAACAGAAACTTCAAGTGCAACAGAAGCAGCATAGTAGGCATTGATCTCAGAGCCCTCCCCACGTGTGCCTTCAGTGTTTTTGTTTGTTTGTTTTAAGACTGGAGAAAGCCTAAGAACCTCTTCCTGAGCTTCTTTAGAAAGCAGTGGAGAGTAGTGCTGCTGTGTGCAGCCAGCTTCAGAGGATGGCTGGCTACACAGCTATCTATCACTGGACTTTGTATAGCTGTACTTTTTTAAAAGGAAAAGCCAGTATATCTGGAACTATCATACGCATAGATCTTTCCACGATCTTGTAATCAGACTAGAAAATTGTTTTTGAACCATAAAATGAGTGCTCTGTTGGAGGTTTGGATGTGGTGAAGCAAAAACATACTGTCATGCTTCAGAAAAGCGGGAAGCCTGACCCAAAGTGTACCTTTTGTGCAGCACTGCTCAGCGACAACTGAAACATGGGTCTGCTATCAACACTGTCTCTACGCCAGGGCTGAAGCATAGCATCATAGAAAAAATCAACTCTGACCAAGCTGCAACCAGGAAAACTTAAGTCAATATCAGTCATTTTTGAAAAATTGTGAAGTCCTCAGTGACTTGAAAAGGAGAAACATCCATTTTTCAAAAAAGAGTGAAAAGAAAGATCTGGGGATTTTGATTTGATGGATTTTTTTTGATGGATTTGATTTTCAGTGGATAAGGAATTGGCTGTAAGGCCAGGATAGTACAGAGGCCACAAGAATGATCAGAGGACTGGAGCACCTCTTCTATGAAGAGGGGCTGAGAGAGCTGGGGTTATTCCTTCTGGAGTAGAGAAGGTTCTAAGGAGATCTCATTGTGGTCTTCCAGCACTTAAAAGGAGCTTATAATAAAGATGGAGAGGGACTCTCTTTGCTAGAGTATGAAATGATAGGGCAGGGAGTTAACAGTTTTAAACTAAAAAGGGAGCAGATATAGATCAGATGTAAAGAAGAAATTCCTTACTCTTAAGGTAGTTAGACACCGAAATGGATTACCCGGAGAGGTTATGGGCATCCCCATCTCTGGAACTGTTCATGGTTAATGAGACTGAGAAACTTTATTTAGAGGAAGGTGTCCCTGCCCATGGCAGGGGAGTTGGAACCTGATGATCTTTAAAGGCACATAGTCTAGTTGGAAGCCTGTAGCTAGTGGTGTTACCCAGGGATTGGTACTAATCCAGTCTTGTTTAACATCTTCATCGGTGACAGGGGTGAAGGGATAGAATGCATCCTCAGCAAGTTTGCTGATGGTATGAAGCTGGGTGGAGTAGCTGACACACCAGAAGGCTGTGCTGCCATTCAGTGAGACCTGGACAGCCTGGAGAATAGGGCAAAGAGGAAACTGTGGAGTTGCAACAATGGCAAGTGCAGAATCCTACACCTGGGGAAGAAAAAACTGCATGCATCAGGACAAGTTGAGGACTGAGCTGCTGGAGATGAGCTTTGGGTGTCCTGGTTGACAACACACTGATTGTGAGCCAGCAGTGCGCCCTCGTATTTATTAGCAGCCTGTAATAGACAGAATAAACCTACTTTTTCCTCTACCTTCTAAGTTGCATCCATTTTGTATCCTACCACATTTATTTATTGATTGATTTTAAGTAGAGATGCACAAAACACCTATCCTCCACTCACTGAGCTTTTTCCAGGGCTTTTCTTTGCTGAAAATGGCCTGTGTCGAGGATTTCACAGCATAATAGATTTACATACACACTTCTCTTTAGAATTCTTTACTGCTTATCTTCAGTTATTTTACATGCGTTATGGTTTTTCTTGGGCATACCATATACATATGCATAGATACATTTTTTTCATAAGAAACAAGCCCAGTCCCTTTCTGAATTTCTTCAAAACTTGGTCACAAATTTCATTCCTGCTTCATAGAAGACTTTTTACTTCGACTGAGACTCTAGAAGGGGAGGAGATATAAAATGTGTTTTCTCAGAATAAAGAAATGTAATTGGAAATATTAAAATACATAATTGGACCAGAATTGCTTTGAACACCTGAAAGAGGAAAAAATTGGTTGTAGGGCACTGTTTTCATTAAAAATGAAATTTTCTGTTTGACTATTTAATTATGAAATTACCGCTGATTTAGTGGTCATGGCATTTTGAGGTGGATTACTACAAGACGCTTTAAGGCCCTCCAGTGGTGTAACCCTTTACTCATATATAATCATTTTTTATATTTTGGTAATGCAACAGAAAAATAGAATTGTTTTATAGAGGGAAACCTCACCTTGGGAGTGAGGGTGAAATGTGCCCGAAATCACAATCATTTTCTATAGCTGAGCTAATGACATTATTTCATCAAATTTCACATGCAAATAAATATTTTCTCTACTATCACTTTAAAATAGACTAATACACTCATTCACTGTCATATTGGCAGAGGTGAAAGTGAAAAGGATCCAGCCATAATCAAAGCCGATTATCTGAGGATTCCGTCTATCTGGTTCTTTTTTCCTGCAGTGCTTATCTGCTGTAGTGTGAAAGATATAATAAAAGTCCTTCCTCAAAGCCTGTGCATTTTTCAAGGGCTTAGAGACAGAGTTCTGTCCAGTTTCTCTATTAATTTGCAGTAAGTTATTGAAAAGAATTGCCCACCTCAGGTACTTCAGTTTGCTTAGCTTGTAAAATGGATGAACTTCGGAATACTGTTAGTAGTTTGAATTGCTATTTCCTACTCTTTTTGTGAGATTTTTCAGGTGACATCAGAAATGATTTGCATTCAGTTCACATGCATCTGTTTCCAGGTTTCTAATTTTCATATAACTTGGATTAAAGTGAAAAGTATTGCTTGTATTCAACATGTAAAGAGGAGTTACTATTGTTGCAGCACTATCAGTAATGATCCCTTTCCATCGCTAGGACTTCCTTTTGAATATATTTAAGTAGGGCCATATGCTGAAGCATTACTTTGCATACCTCAAACACTTCACTCCCATGCTATGGGAATCCATCCAACTCGTTGGCATCCACTCACTGGTAATCCAAAGAAATCACTTCAACAGCAGAAGAAATATTTCTATGATGATGCCTTATGTCTCAATCAGAACAATCCTTTGGCGTGCTTTCAGAATCTGCAGTCTTATGGAATTAAGTATTTATAAACATGCTGCAGAAATAGTATCTTGGCTTAGATCTCTCCATTTTGTGTAGAAATGGCTTGAAATGAGGAATGAAAATTTTAAGTAACAACAGATACCATTGCAACATCAGCAACTCTAAACCGAGAGGCCCGAGGCATCTGAAGATAGCTTCAGGATCTCTTTTTTCACCTAAATTCTCAATCTATTCTTACTATTGCGATGATCAGTAGATGCTGGTGGTCAGCATGATGGTCTGTCCGGTGGAACCTGACAGTCATTCAGGTAACCACATTCCTAATCTGCAGGTTAGGCAGTGAATCTGATGTATAACCCATGTCACGCTCTTTTTTGCAATTTTCCTATAGCCAGTCATCAATTGTTGTTTATTTGCATATACATACACATATATTCATAAGCACACATATGTATATATAAATGAATATTTTATATATAAAATCAAACTATATATAGTTTTTCTGTGATTAAATTATTTTGAATTATTTAAATTTAAAATTATTTAAATTATTGAAATTTTGGAATGGTCATGGTAAGTGAGGTTACAGAAGTTGGTGAGTTAGGTTAAAGAAGTTCAAGTAAAGGCAGTGGTAGTCTTGGTAGGCATGTAAGCAACCTTTGTCTTAACTTTTTTAGCTGCATCTGCCTGTTCCTTTCCCCAGCTACTTTCACACTGACTGTGTAGTCAGCAAAGGCATTGAGAATAGTCTGAGTATCAGAAACCTGTGCTGAAGGATCAACTTCTTCGGTGAATATCTGGGTATCCACTTGAGTTATGGTTTGTTGGGATCTGTGATTATTTTTGTCCATATTGAGTTTCACGTTTAAGCTTTACTCATAAAATCAGAAATCATTTCAGAATAGGACCAGTCAAGACTCCTGTTAAGAGGAGAATTCACCAGAAAACTGCAACTAATTGAAGAAACACCTAATTGGGATTAAGAACAAAAAACGCTTAAGGTCCCAAAGTCAAGGAATGCCTTTGTGTAGGAAGCTTGCTGAATTAGCATGCTGGTTGCTGTGTGCAAGCTACAGAAAAGCTATCATAATCCCATGAATGCTTTCTCCCCGAATGTAGAACTTGAGCAAAAGAAGTAGTCGTGCATGTGACCCTTCTGCATTTGTTGGTTAGTGAGTGAAGCAGATGATTGTCTAATTATGGTAGTGTGCTTACACCCTGAATTCTGTCCTTTCCCACGGCAAAACACTGAAGGACCTTGGTTTCCATGATTTTGAGATAAAATGTATTAGCTTATTAATGTGAAATGGCACTTTTGTTTAAAAATTGTTGTATAGTGAATAAAATTAAAAAGATTTTCAAAATATTTCCCCTGAAATAATTAAGCAGATTATTTCTCCCTGAAAGAAATAGTGTAAGGTGACCAGAAGAAATTGTTTGAAAATATTGGTGTAAATTTTTCACGTATTCCAAGAAATACTCATTTTACGTATGCAACTCCTAGTTCTAGACACAAAAATATAATAGTAAGTGCAATAATCATCGTTATCACCATCATCATCACCATCAAATAACTGTTCCTTGCTCAAGTCTCTTTATATCTGATCTTTTGATCAGACCTTTGATCTTTTAAAGCCAGATTTTCAGAGATGGCCAATGTGTCCTCACTTGAAGCCCTCCAGTCTGGATTTGCAGAGATGCTGAGCACAGCTGGAGTCAAGCTACTCTGTGTGATTATTACTTTTTTAATTCATTCAGTGAGTGGAGGCTATTTATTTAAGAATTGATACAGATTCACTGGTAGTAATGTGCCAGAGAACCCCTATGAGAAGTAATTGCTCTGTGTTCAGCCCAAGCTGAACCACTGCACTGATTGGTGTGCACAGAGCCTGGAGGCAATGGTGGGGAAGCAGGATGGCTGCTCGTGCAGGCAGCCTTCGAAGGCAATTTGTGGGAGAACTGCCTGGGATCAGATATTTAGAGACACCATCCTCATCTGTATGCACAAGGGAGATGAATTCAGATTGCCCTCTCTGCCTTCAATTTCACACATCCCAACTTTTGACCGCCTGCTTCTTTGACTCCTAATATCCTTTTTAGTCTGTTTTTGTGTATTTTCTGCAGTAATGAAAATCAAAATGTACGCTTCCACTGCTTACACTGGAGAAAAACACAGACTGACTACTACAGGTGCTTTGTCCTTCCCTACTTTCAACATGGGATAAATAAGAGTCCCTCTGCTGCCACAAAGCAGGAAGCAGAAGTTTGTAAAAAATATCACTAGAGACAAAGACATTTCCCATTCACAAGTCCATGCTTTCAGGAGCAAGTGAATTATCTTGTCTCAAGCTTTAAAAACATAAAAATCTCCTTCAGGAAGATGCCCAACATCTGCCTAGATGTCTAAAGTGAGGCACAGCTCTATGAGCAACAAGCTTAGCTCTATGCAGGCAGTGCTACGTAATTTCCGTAATAGTTGGTATTATCAGCCCTGCCTCCATTCTCAATTTGGGATTACAGTGCAGCACTGTTCAGCTGCTGCTGAGACAGAGAGAGAGACTGCTGTTATTGTGCATTTGAATTACGAGGCATGAAGATTAATGATATGCAAATTAGCAGCACTCGGCTACAATTAATTTTTGCTTTCATTCTGCACTCTCATCCCCGAATGCCAACATTTGTTTACGTTTATAATGTTCCAATGGAATATTAAATACCAAATTAAGTACTGACTCATCTAATTCTCGGCGCTGGAATGCATCTAAAACAGTGAAAGTTTTTGCTTCTGTGAACCTCTGCTGCCCCTTTGTCTACAATTTGTATCAGTAAACGTTCACAACAATGTGCAGCTTTATTCAAATTGTGGGGATTCACCACTATCTGGTGTTCCTGAGTTTCTCCATCAGAGACGCTATTAGCTCCGTCTGTAGGTCATTCTGTCTTCTCAGTAATGCTTACTTTATCATTATCTCATCATAATTTTCCATGTTTGCAGCATACCTTAGATCAAATGAACTTTCTTCCTGGGGAAAATATAAAGAGAATATTGATTTGACTGTCACTACAGACTGCTGCCAGGTGTTTTTTACCTTGCATTGCAGCTGGGAAGTGTCAGCAGTTACCCTTGCATTGTCTGTGGCAAAGGAACACGTTTTCTCATCAATCGCATTGTTAACCCATTTTTGTTTGTTTAGTTATTTATTTATTTTTTCTTCCTTTCTTTTCATTCCAGAGCAGATGGTGTGTGTCCACACACAGTGTTTGAAAATTATTGAGGTTTTGATTCTGGCTTTCCTACGTAAAGAAACATTTTGCTTTCTGGAAAGAATAATTACTTTCACTGGGACTGCATAGGCATAACTACTTGACCTAGTTGAAGGTAGCAGGATCTGCTTTCTTTTGCTACTAGTTTCAAAACAAATATTTGTTAGCTTCTGCTCGACGTGCTTCCTGTGAGAAAAGATATGCCTTGGATGTTAGTGCATGTTCCTTAGCTCTGGAATTTTCCCTTGAACACATTTCTATCATGTTCTGCTGTCCAAAGGGGCCAAAGGGGCTTACTTGTGGTGCCAGAGTTTGGCAGTTCTCAAGGGTTGCCCCTCAGCCCCTTGCCAGTGGCATTTTTTTTGAGCAGTGTCTCTTTTGTTTTCTTTACCACACTCTTCCTGGTCTTGATGCCAACACCTCCCCTTACAACCTGGTTGGGTTGGTACCTACTGCTCCTCACCCACTGCCCAGCCTTTCCTTTTGGGTTTAGCCAGAGCTAGGAGCTCAGAGGTGGGGCTCATCTGCCCTAATAAACCAGAGCCCTGGCAGGTGTGCTGCCAAGGATGCTCCTGAGGCTGGTTTGATGGGCTTTAAAATACCAGATGTGCAGTAGGTTTAGCATGGATTGGCAGAAGTCAGTGCCTTATGATGCTGACCTCTAGTGTGCCTTAGTCAACACTGTAAAGAAACAATGACTTTTAAAAGGCTCTGACCAAATATCTCCTGATATTTCCATTATGTGCTAGACATAAGACTGTCATTAAGACAAGAAAATGCTAGTCTGGAAAAAATACGGGCAGTGTATATATTTTTAAATGAAAATGGACTTAGACTTTCTGTAATCAGTAGGGATGTAGCTGGGACACTGCATCTGAATTTTAAAAACAAACTGCGCATCAGATTATAACCTGTATATATTATAACCTATATTCAGGGATACGTATACACAAAATCTTGGTTATTGGGCAAGGCTAGACAGAAAACAGACTGTGATGGTCTAAGATATAATTTATGTATATTTATTTTAAAATGTGTCCAAGAGACGAAAATTCAGGGTAAACTTGGGCAGCCAAGCCAGGCAGTTTCCTAAAAAATGTTGATAATCTCTTCAACAAGACGTGTGTTTCTGAGTGCGAGACAACCGAGAGTACCTAATACCAGTCAGATCTGTAGGATCTAAATCGGAAGTCAGGTGACTCCAGCAACCTTTGGAGAAGCCAAGCATCTTAGGAGGGGGACAGGCGTGTAACTGAGATACTGTTTTTCTCTAATGTCTGAATTAACTTTGTGTATTGGATGCCAACATTTCCACTGGCTTCAAAAGGAGGTCATGCTGGTAGTTACTTTGTTGTGTGATGATTTTTCTCTTCTGATCTCTGATCTTATTTTTAATTAAATCACTGGAGTTGTGCATTACTTGCATGACTAATGATGACAGAGTGTATTCCTAGCAGAGAAGACACCTGCTGAGTCAATAAATCAAGGAGGGGAAGATAGCCAAATCAAGTATGTGAGCAATCCTGTAGGAAAAAGCAGCACTGTTAACAGACTTATCTTGTCCTACAGCAGTAGTATCACCACACTTGGGTGGTGATTTAGGCTGATGGTTATAAACATACATTAATAAGTCTCTAATTTACTGCACAGGCTACTGTATAAATAAACTTGAAAAGGAAAGAACACTGTTTTATTTTCATTCCCGAGCCTGAATGTATAGAGTTGGTAATTGGAAAAAAGTGTGCTTACTTTTGTGAACTGACTCAAGCATTGCTGCAGAAGCAGGTGAAAGGGACACAGCTTTGGAGCAGAGCCTCCCATTCAGTATTAGCTTCTTTTATTGAGCTGTAGGTGCTATCAGGGGGTTTCCTTACCAGATGCCTGTTTGTGTGTGGCTACACCAAAGTGAGCTTATGTAAGTCCAGGTGCAGCTGGAGCTGTGTTTTCAGTTGGTGCCTTAATACACGTAATATTTAGTTAATCTGGATGAATTAAAATTCAGCCCAGCAAGAAGATTCTAAGCTGTATTTCATGGCTTCTGGGCAACCAATACTTTAATATCATGCAAATTAGCAGTAATTAACATGCACCCTCTAGTCATCCCCCCCCAAGTTCAGCCATCCTGCAGGATAAACAAGCCAAACATAGTTATTACCATTTTAATTTGATCATATTGTAGAAATGTCAAAATATTAGCTGGGAAAATTAACTCCTACAATTCAACGTATGTTATCCTGGAATTAAATCAAGGGTAGAAGGGAATTAAATTGCCTCCAGTCCTCCCACAACATTGTAGGAGTTCTGCGCCAAAAAATGTAACCAAAAGGCCCTCATGCATTTACCTGGCAGGAAGTCAGAAGATACCAATTTTGATATATGCCTTTCCCAACTCCTTATCTAATGGAAGCACAAAGAGACAGCAGGCTGCCTGAGTTGGTGGTGGGCTAGGTGGCTACCAGGCAGACTTTCCAGCCTGATGCAGCCTGTGATCTTCTGCAGTGCCTTTTTGTTGCATGGGGCTTACAGACACTTACAACCCAATTTTGGTTTACTAGCTGAAAGAGAAGTTGGATATTTTAATACTTGGGAAGATGGGTGCTTTTCCCTTGCAGCAAGCAGCGTGAGGGGGCAACCTGAGTGCGATGTGCCTTAACCTCTTGTCTGCACACAGCAGTGTGTGCTGCATGCTGCCTCTACCTCTGGCACGACTGCTACTGAGCAGCTGCTTTGCTTGTCTACGTGTCTAAAGAAAGATTTGGTGCCTCATTATTTTTCTACACAGAAACCTTTACAAGTGGGAGCTTTTAGCATGTGTTTCTCTCAGAGAGCATAATTTCTTTCTGAGTCAAGTGACAGACTCTTAAGACCACACAAATCCTTGCTCATTCCTCCACAGATATGACAGCTGCCTCAGAGACCAGTGTACTTTGCTCCTAGAGGTATCATAAATGTGGGCTTCCTTGTATCTGTTTATTATTTATTGGAGAAGCCAGTACTTGGAGCCAAGCAACATTAACATTTAAAAAATCAAGAATGCCACATTGGAATGTCATTCAAAATAATTATAGGGTTACATGTCAGTTAGGTAATGCTTGTTGCAGATACAGTGCATAAACCTTACTACACGTGGCACAGCTGAACACAGCGTGTGACAGGAGCGCTATCATGTTTCTGATCAGGAGCAAGCAGGAGAGAGTCAGAATGCCCCTGCGGAGCTGACCATGTGCTGTTTACATTATATTGACATGTGCTTGTCTGAGCAGTCAGTGCAGGCAGGGATCTCGCTGCTGATGGAAAGGTTTTTGCCTTGATCAAACAGGAATGAATCCTCTGTTTTCAGAAGTGTGCGCATATTCCCAAGGGTCTGCTGAGGGCACACAACCAGTGGATTTTCTGTGTTTTGGGTGTATATGTGTTTGTAACTCAGGCGTCTATGTTGTGCCATGAACTTGTGTGTTGAGTCATTAAAGAATGCTATCAGTGGAATCTGTTCAAAGAAACATTACCTCCTGAATTTTTTTTACTTGCATCTGTATGTATGCAAAACATCTTTTGCAGTGTATTTACTTTCCTGTGAGATGTTTTAATTATCCGTGAGGTCTCTGCACCAGGCAGGGCAAGCAGTATATTGAAGTCATCATGCCTTGCGCGTGGACTCTGCTTTAGGGAAGTTGCAGCCTTCAGCTACTGTGACTGCTGTTGCCAAACTCGGTCTCAGCCCCTCTTTCTATCCTGTTGGGAAGTTTCAGTGTGAAGGGTTTTGTCATTTTTGAAGAGTGAAGTAAGAGGGAAATGTCTGCTTTTGCCCCTGGTAAGACTCCAGACATTCAGCTTCTTCCTCCTGAAAGCATCAGCACAGCATTGAATGCTGAGACAAGTGCCGTACAAGAGATGTGCTTAATCTTGCACAGCTCCTCTGCAGTTCACACGTTATCAGCAGAGGCTCATCAGGATTTGGCAGTTGAGTTCCCTGACCTTGAGTGAATTCACTGCAACAGAACTTCCCTCCTTTCTCACTCATCACTTGCTGCAGAGAGGCAATACCAAACTTGGCAGGAGTCTGTGCCATGGCATCTTCACAACTGATCTAATGAAACTGCCCAGACCATGCAGGTAAGCTGCTGTATACCAGCTAACTGTGCAATTCCAAGAGTATCTCTACTTTATATTTCCCACAGCAGCTTGCACTTGAGAGCGTTTATCTCTAATGACTTGTGAATTGTTCTTGCTTTCTCTATGAAATAGGATTAAATACTTGGCAGATGTTTAATATACATGGTAGTTGTTGTTTTTTCCCCTCCATCATAGTGAGCAATGCTACCTAGAGTTGGTATATGGCATCTGTATATACACCTGCAGCATCTTTATTTCTTTCAGTGTAATAATTTTATAAAGCCTGTATACATAAGAACTGAATGTGAATCTCATATATGATCTCTTTTTGGTATAGGACCATAGCACTAGAGACGGAATAGCACAACATTCCAAATTGTATCCATGGAAGTTTGAGACCATTCCATTGTTGGCAATTTATTGTATTGTGTAACACACAGAGTTTGGGTTGATTACACTTAATTTCAAATGGTTTAAGCAGAGGGCAAAGACTGTCAACCTTCTGTCACTTCTCAAGCGTCTTCATGTGATTTTACTTCTCTGCTATAACTTTGAAAATTTATCTGCAGAAGTCATGTGTGGCCTCTGCTGGGAAGACAGATCAGGACAGGGAGAGTTCAAATGTATCTAAAATGGAGTCTGTTTCTGAATGCAAACATTTGGCAAAACAACGTTGTGGCAAAATGTAAACACAGTGCTATGTTTCTTCTAATTGGTCACATGCAGGGAAGGAAAACTTGGGTGAACACTTCATATTCAGTGTGCACAGGAGCATTTAGTGCTACTGCAGTGTTCACCCAGTTTCTGTTCCTGTGTACATATAACAAGTAGCACAAAACTTAATTCTTGAGAGGAGGATGTTGATGCAGAATTCAAGGATACTAGCTGTGATGGAACACTGAGAAAGGCTGAAATCTTACTGGGAGCAGGTGGCTGAAAAATTAAGATATCAAACTCCACTTTAATTTGAGCTAATCAACTGATTAGGTGTCTGATCAGCACAACTTATCTGACCCTGTAATTTTCATAGTTTCTAGGTAGCTAATTTCCAACATTCCTGAAAATGCAGTGTGATACAATGAATATATCTCTGACCAATGGATGTGTATGAACTAAGTGACCCTTGCAAGCATCCCTGCATTAGAGTGTGGAGGCCTAGATACCATTGCAAAGTCCTTCCTAGAGGATATGTCACTGTGCAGATCTATACTGCCAATACTCCAGTGATGGGTCTAAATGTAATGAAGGATAAATGAAATGTTACTGAGCAGGCACTGGTACCATTCTGAAGCAGCATGGCATCACTATGAGGATTAAACAGAATTGAAAACTAGTTACATCATCAAAATATTAGTAGCTGTGACTCAGACAGATACTCTACTTCCTATTTCCCTTATCCTTTCCTCTAGCTTCCCTCAGTATATCACATAGCATTCCTTGCCTGCCATCATTTTGCTGGTCATCTTAGCCCACAAATATGAAGAACATAATCTTTAGAAAGAATCAAGTCAGACCATCTTTATGTTCTCTGCGGATGTGAATTCAATATTTTCTTAAAACAGCACAAAAACAACTGCAAAGATTGCACCTTTCCTGCAGAAAAGTTACTTATCTGTGACCTGGATCTGGCAGTATGACAGGATGATTGAATTATTATTAGAAGAACATGAGGTCTATCTTTTATCTGTTGATGTAAGTCAGATCAATTATCCTCGGGGTACTCTACCACCTGATCTGACCTGTAAATCTGGGATGAGGAACAGAGCAAGCCTCCTACAGTTAAGGTGGGAATCTCTGCTTGACCAAGAACACTGATAGATGCTGGAAAGTGGTTTGACAATCACCTCTGCCAGCTTCCTCAGCACAATTGGGTGGATCCCATTTGATCCCGTGGACTTGTGACATTCCAGGTGGAGTAGTAGGTTCTTCTTGGATATTAGGATGAGTTTATTCTCCATAAGAGTGGTGAGGCATTGGAATGTGCTGCCTGGGGAAGTGGTGGAATCACTGTCCCTGGAGCTGTTTATGGAAAGGATATATGTAATACTTAAGGACAGTTTAGTGGGGAAATACTGGTGACATTGGTGGCAGGTGGTTTGTTGGACTTCATGATTTTGGATATCTTTTCCAACCTGGGTTATTCTATGATCGTTGTCCAACCACACCGAGTATTGAATGATCTTGATCCTGTACCCACACACAGCAAAACTCGTACTTCTTTGCCTGCCAGAACATGCCACCTTAGAAGGGATGGTGGAAACAGAGGATCACATAGGTGGCATTACCCCAATTCTATCTGCAGATGGAGCACGTCCAGTCTGATGCCACATCCATGGCCCCCAGCTTTGCTGTGGGCTGCGGGGAGCTGAGGGCTGGAGGCTTCTCCTCTTGGTGCTACAGGAGGCAGAAGTTTTTACAAACTGCAAAAGAGAGAGAGAGGCAAGAGCTGCTGATGGCAGTCCCACAGCACAACCCAGTCAAGGCCAAGTTTGGTGATCCAAGTCTCATGGACATCCTAGACATGAGTCTAGGCATGAGCCCATGCTGGACTCTGCTAGTACCCAAATTTATATAGCGAGGGTCACAGTCATCTCTCACTGGCATCACAACGCCTTGGTTGATGGTCTCACAGTCCATTGCTACATCTATTCAAGCACCAGCCTGGGTCTCCACCACCCTCCATCATTTACTGACATTTCCTCTGTGATGGGTAATATACTTGGGAAAATAAAAATTGCATGTGTTTACTATTTCCATAATAATATATCTTCCATGAACTGTTTAAGCTTTCTGAAACTTAGACACTTCTTGTCTGCTCTGGTTCGGTTGCAATGCACACTGGTGGCAATCTCTACATCAGGATTGCTTTTATACCAAGTGCTCGTATCACAGCAGGTTGTTTGCTCACGCTTTCCTCTCCAATGTAGTCTACAGGACCTTCTTTAGCAAGGAGTTGGACTAGATGATCTCCAGAACCCTACAATTCTGTGATTCTGTGACTCATTCAGTCTTTTCAGCACGCTGATTGTTCCCTACAAGGTGATGTGTTGCTCATTCACAAGGATATGATATAGGGCTAGAACTGTTAGGTTTTTCTTTGTGGTTAAGGTTTCTAAATTAGAAGATTTCACCAGCTTTTCCTCTGACTTCTTGATTTTTCACTCTTAATAATACAGCTAAGATCAGCAACAGCTCAAGTATGACAGTGCTGTTTTGTACCACTAGTCAAGATGTTATCTTGTAACAATGTTCAGGACTATATTTTCTCCTTCCTTCCTTCCTTCCTTCCTTCCTTCCTTCCTTCCTTCCTTCCTTCCCTCCTTCCCTCCTTCCCTCCTTCCCTCCTTCCCTCCTTCC
>JAPSGF010000041.1:4843682-4967032 GCA_035772895.1 Perdix hodgsoniae
TCCTTCCCTCCTTCCCTCCTTCCCTCCTTCCCTCCTTCCCTCCTTCCCTCCTTCCCTCCTTCCCTCCTTCCCTCCTTCCCTCCTTCCCTCCTTCCCTCCTTCCCTCCTTCCCTCCTTCCCTCCTTCCCTCCTTCCCTCCCTCCCTCCCTCCCTCCCTCCCTCCCTCCTTCCTTCTTTTTCTGAGCTGTATCTGCAAGCTATGATTTTTATTTTTATTTTAAACAGGACATTATTGTGATGTGGATATACCAGTTGAAGTATGCCGGAGATGCCTGAATACACCCTACTGAGTTATCCGGCCCTACTGAGGTATCCATAACTTTTAAAGCTACATAAAGAAATACTTTCATGAATTTCCTGTGAGAAAAAGAAAACTTCATTAGTTCAGTCAGAAATGTCAAGTTTGTGAAGGGGTCATGCAGAATGTCTGATCTATGTGAGCTCTCTTATGGGATGAGCACTTTTCAGTCCGTGTTACCTGGGCCATGACAATGTGAGCACTCAGCCTCCTGGAGAAGGGAGGGAGCACAAGGTCTTGTCAACAGACCTCAAAAGAAAAGCACAGGTGTAACTTAAAAGCACTATTGTAATTAATTATAATTCTTAAGGAATATTGCATGATACCTTTCCTGCCAACATAGGATTTTGCACAGTGGAGGCTTGAGGAATGTCTCTTGTATCCTGTGCTATATAGCCCAGAGACAGAAAGATTTCTGTTAGGGCATTCTCAAGGGACCTATTCTGTCTGATACTAAGACAGGAGAAAACTTTTCCCATTGCTCATAAACATGGGTGGAAATTACCAGGCTCTTGCCTCTATCTGCTAAGTGGACCTTCTCATCACTCACTCAACGGCTTGCCTGTAACCACTCATTCTAAAAGAAAATAAATATTGTGAACACAGTTTTAAACCTTGCGTCAGCTCAGATCAGTTTGCTTGCACCTGAATGAGATGAGCAGGCTCTGAGCAGTCCAGTACCACTGCTGCTAGCGGCAGGGTGCTGAGCCACACTGTGCACCAGGCTGGCAGGCAGCTTGCACAGCCAGGGAACTCCTTTAAAGTGACCCTGGATCTCTCCGTATGGTGCTGCAGCTTAAAGCATAAACATACAGAATATTTGTCATCTATCTGCCTTTTCCCCTACTTATTCAAAAATCGGTTCAGAAATATTTGCGTGTTTTAAAGTGTATTTCTTCTGCTTTGTTTTCTCGTGTCATGTTCATTTCCTCTTTCAAGAAGATTATCACAAGTAAAAAGTAATGATTGAATGGGTACATATATAATATATAAAAAATTGTGAAATGCCTGTTGACAGAGGAAACCTGGTTAAGAGCTATGCTTATCTGGCTGAAAAAGAGAAACACTGTGAGGACTTCATATCCTCTGGTACAACCATGTGGGATGTGTGCATGAAATGCTTATCCAGGAGAAGAAATATTCGGAGACTTTCTACTGAAAGTAAATTAAAGCAAACAGATAGCCTGACACATGCCTGGCATTGTCCCCAACAGGGACCTGTGAATATTCATGTGCATCAGGCTGTGCATTACACAGCTTATATCTGCCAGTGTTCCTCATCTTCCCACACTCTTATGAATTTCTCTCTTACGTCTTCGGCATTGTTGCAGTCATTTACTCACTGTCAAGACAGCATGTTCTGTGATAACATCCACAGTCTTTGTTACTTTCTCCAGTGTTTCTTCTTCTGGGCTGCTTATCCTGTTTCTGGCTTTTCAAAAAATAAAAAAAGAAAAAAGAAGAAAAAGTCTTATTTATAGGTTTTTCTCTAATCAGTAAGCCATCTGCTTCTTTATTTCATTCCGCTGGCCCTACTTTATTGCTTTAACGTGACACAATTGTGTCTGGAGTGTGAGGAGTAGTACTAGCTCCAGAGAGTTTACTGTGTAAGAAGTAAAACCAAACCAAGGGCAGAGGTTAATCTCTGACAGGTCTGAGATCAACCTGGGATCAGAACCTGTTTTCTGACCTCTAGCTCAGAGCACTAAGTCAAGTGTTCCAGTGTCCTTAATTAATACTATGTTTCTTTTCCTCTTGAGCCTTGCCAGATTAAATTTTGATATTTCTTCTTTCTTAAGTCTGTTTAGAATATGTATATTTACTTCCAGCTTTTCAGGGAGTTAGCCAACAAACTCCTCTGGGAAACTCAGAGACAAGGGAGGGGAGTAGAGCTGGCAGATCTTTAAGGAAACTTTCCTTAGTTCATAGATGCTCTCCATCTCCAGGTGTCAGAAGTCAGGAAAGAAAGGCAAGAGACTGGCATGGCTGAACCAGGACCTGCTGATCAAACTGAAGAGCAAGAAGAAAATGCAGGAGCAGTGGAAGGAGGCACAGGTATGCAGGGAGGAGTATAGGGATGCTGCTAGGTTGTGTAGGGATGGGGTCAGGAAGGCCAAGGCCCAACTGAGACTGCACTTGGCAAGGGATGTGAAGAAGAACAAGAAAGTCTTCTTCAGGTCCAGAAAAGGAAAGTCCGAGAAAGCGTATGCCCCACATCCAGTGAGCATACAGGCAGGCTGGTAGGAATAGACAAAGAGAAGACTGAGGTACTTGACAACTTTTTGCCTCAGCCTTTACTAGCAACTGTTCTTCATAAGCCCTTCAAGTGAATATTTTGCAAGGTGAGGATGAGAGGAGAAATGTTCCTCCCATTGTAAACTTAAGATGAGGTTTATGACCACCTGAGGAGCCTGGACATCCATAAATCTATGGGTCCCAATGAGATGCATCCCAGAGTTCTAAGGGAGTTGGCTGATGTAGCTGGCAAGCCACTCTCAATAATATTTAAAGAGTGATGATGGTCAGGTGGAAAAGGCAATGCCACATGAAATTTTAGGAGTAGTGTCTGGATGTGGCTTAGTGTCTGGAAGGAGGTCAGTGATAAGTGGTATCCATCAGGGATACTGGGACCGATGTTAATATCTTCATCAATCACATCAACACTGGGTTCAAGTGCACCCTAACCAAGTTTTCAGATGGCACCAAACTGTGTGGTGCAATCAACACACCCAAAGGATGGGATGCCATCCAGAGAGACCTAGACAGGCTGAACAGTTGGTCCAGGAGAACCTCCTGAGGTTCAACAAGGCCAAAGGCAAGGTTTTGCACCTGGGTGCAACCTACCTGGTGAAAGAATGGATCACAGCTCTGCCCAAAAGACTGTGGGGCTACTGGTGGATGGCAAGCTGGGCATGAGCCATCAGTATGCCCTCACAGCCCAGAGAAGCAGCTGTATCCTTGGTTGCAGCAATAGGTGTGGCCAGCAGGTCAAAGGAGGTGATTCTGACCCTCTACTCTGTGCCGGTGAGATCTCACCCGAAGTACTGCATCCAGATGTGGAGTCCTCAGTACAGGAGAGACATAGACCTGTTAGATTGTGTCCAGAGGAGGGCCATAAAAATGATTTAAGGAACAGAACACCTCCCCTACGACAACAGGCCAAGAGAGCTGGGCTGTTCAACCTGGAAAGAGGAGGCTCTGGGAAGACATGAAAGTAGCCTTTCAGTATCTAAAGGAGCGTCTATAAGAAAGAAGGGGACAGACGCTTTATCAGGGTCCATTGCAACAGGACAAGGAGAAATGGTTTCAAACTAAAAGATAGGAGAATTTAGATTGGATAGAATGAAAAACTTTTTTGACAATAATGGTGGTGAAGTACTGGCACAGGTTGCCCGTAGAGGAGGTGGATGCTCCATCCATGGAGACATTCAAGGTCAGGCTGAACCAGGCTCTGGACAACTTGATCTAGCTTTGTCCCTGTTCACTGCAGAGCAGTTGGACTAGATGACCTTTTAAGGTCCCTTCCAATACAAATGATTCTATAATTTCTTGTTATTTTTTTTCAGACCAAGTATTCGGGTCTATATTGCTGCTCTAACTGGTATTCTCTCCACAGTCAGAGATCAGATCTGACCTTTTAAAGTGCTTCTAGGTCCTTTATTCAACATCATGTAGTAGGAATTTTTCTCACATTCTCACATTATTTATCCCCTGTCTGTAAGCATTTCTACTTGGGCTTCTGACAGTATCTATGGTGAAGTTTGATGGGACATAATCTTTTTCTTACTTTTTTGTTACCAGCTTGTTTTGTCCTTGTTCCTACCATCTCCTGCTAAAAAACAAAATTTGGTTTCCTTGACACCATTTCTCATGATCCATGTGATCGGAATTGTAAGAAATTAATTTACATACTCTGTTCACATTGTCTCTGCTATCATCAACTTGCCTCTATTTTCTCTGGGCTTCTACTTACTCTTTCAGCTGACCTCTTTTGACTTCTGTACTGGAAGTGACATCTCATTATCTCTCCATGGGGGCAGTGTAATCTTCATTCTGCTCCTTGCTTCATTTTTAAGAGTAACACTTTTGCCTCTGCTTTTCTAGGAGTGCTCCCCCCCCCGCTTTCTCTGGGCAATCTGGCATGTTATTCAGCTCTAAGGAGAGCTTTTTCTTTTTTATTCTCTTCTTTCAAATGAGTCTTTGCATTTTTTTGTTCCTTCATTTGGCCATGATCCTCCATCCGCTTTCACCACCATTTAGCAGAGGAGATGCAAATGGCAGACACGACGCTGTGCTGTATCTTTTTAAATGCTCTTGATTTATTTCTTTTTATTTCTTTTAACTGATATTTTCCAGAATCTGCCTTATTCTTGAAAATGTGCCTTGCTTCCACATCCTTTCCAAACACAGACCTCTCTGTGTTGGAGAGCTGCTCCTTGCAAACCTAGTCAGGCTGGGCCTGCTGCTTCTTGGATCATCGTCATGCTTCCCTTATACAATGATTTGCACCTTCCCCTCTTTAGGCAATATCTAGAAAAAGTTATCTCTGTGGATATTCATCACTAATTATATTTTTCCTCTTCTACTTATTTGTAATAAAACCTGTATCACAAGGAGGGAGTTCAATGTATTGGCAGTTAATTGTCTGTTTTGCTTAGGTCTGAAATTTTTAGAAAGGAAGAAAATGTCTGTTTTTGAAAGCTGAGTACTCTAATATCTCTAAATTTCTGAGTCTATTTATGTATTATATTGTAATGTTTTGTTGCCAGTGAAATCTTTGCTCTCTTTGTTTCCTGCCTCTTCAGTGTTTTGGTCCTGATGTAGTTAATATGAAGCATAGTAAGAGAATTCAGATTTTTTGGATAAAAACCAGTAGCCTGTAAAGTTCATCTGATTTTCGAAAAGAAGGTGCTTAAGTCCCACAAATATCATGAAAGATAGCAATGGAGAAAGAAAAACTGCTACAGTCACATTTTCAAATATATATTCCCTAAATATATAGGGAAATAAATGAGTAATTGAAAAAGAACAGAATGTCTTGGAAATACATAGTGGTTATGAGGTCCTAGGGAAAAAAAAAAAGGCTCCTGTGGAAGGACCAGAAGCTTTAGGATTCAGACTCCTTCTTAAATGCATTGTGACTGTACAGACTGCTTCCCAGAGCTGTAGTAGGTAGTTGCATATGAAAGAGTATGTGTTATGCAGTGTTTTCAGTGCAAATGGAGCCAGACTATGCCTTGATTTATTCCAGGCTCCTGACTAGTTGCGTAAAAAAATTTGCAGATGCAGTTTTGTTGTAGTAAGATCATGCATTACTCGATTTGCAATTCTGCTGAAACATAAAAGGAGCTAAGGACTTTGTTGTCATGAGGCTATCCTCTTTAATGTCGTAAACAACAGGATGGCGCTAGTCCCATAAAAAATCAGGTTGTCTTTAGCTGGTCTTGGACATCCTCCTTTTTTTTTTTTTTAACCTAAAGTTGTTTTTTTATCAAAGCTTTTTCATCTTTTCTGTGAAGATTAGCATGGCTTTTGAAGCTCAGCTACATGCGTTATTACTGAAGCTAAATTGTACCCTTCCACCCACACTTCAACACCCCTTCCCAGCCCCCCTAGGAATTCACTTCATCCAATTACCACAGCTATTGGATAAGTTAACCTTTGAGACAGATTCATGGACTGGGGAGCAAGTACCTTCCCTTGAGCCCTTGGGGAGCTCCTAGAGCAGCAGGACTGACGGATGGCCTTCCCAGATGCTGCCCACTCCTGATTAGGTCCTGCCTCACTTTATCATCTTGTTTACAATGAAATTTTCTTTCAAAGCAAGAACAAATCAAACAGCTGCTTTTCTATCAAATCTCACTTGGGAAAGGTAGTGCTGAAGACAGATATTTTCAAAGTTAAGGCCAGAAGATCTGCTTTCTGCTTTCAATTCCCAGCTCTGTTATTTATTCCTTCTGAACTGAGGCAAATTACACATTCTGCTTTTTTTGCAGCTTTTTTGGCTGGGTTTCTGATATTATGTCTCTTCAGTTTGCTTTTTTTTAAAATTAATATAGATGCTGTCTCAAACAGCATGTAGTCAGTCTCACTTTGCAATGAGACATCTGAAGACTGAGAAGCCCGAAGTTGTGGTGTTTTACATGGTATCGCTCCCAATGCAACTAGGAGGTGTTTTCCTAAAGTGTCAGGGTACTTGGTTCCTTTTGCAGTCAGGGGGTTGTGTTGAACCATGCATTGGTTTATACCTGTATGGGAACTATTGAGTCACGGCCTGAACCACTGACTGAGCACCTGGGGAAAGGACTGGGTCAGCCCTGGGAGCACAGGTGAAGGCAAGTCTGGCTGCACCTCTCTTAGATCTTGTTTAAGGGCTGACTGCCAATGGGGAAGGGTTTCTTGTTGGAGATCCCTCACTGTGGACCTGCAATCTTTTGATATGGGTGAGCAATCTTCTTCCCTTCCTTTCTATCGTGCTGGTCCTTCTGCCATCACACCTTTCCTGTAATACCTTTCCCATTGTACTGATCTGTCCAATTGCTACAGTGCCTCACCAGGGAAGGTAGCTCTCCAAGGTTGTGCCCTCGTACTTGAGACAGTGAGGATTCCCTGCCACTGGAGGCAGAAAGGAGCATGGATAGCTTCTAATCAGGAACTGGAGATGATACTGCGTGAGTTGGATAAAAAGACGTAGTCCCAAAGTCTAATACCTTAATTCAAATTGCCTTGAAGGCAGCATGATGGATTGCTGGCAGAATTTAATATTTAATGAATTTCTTCTCTGACTTCATAAAGCCTGGCGCGCCTTAATCCTTTTTATCGTCTTTGGTTAAAACACAGCATCCCTTTGGATGAAATTAATTTTAAAACTAGATAATTTTTCAGACTCACAGGGGAAGAAGAAAGCAAGGAAAAATATAGAGGATTTTACTATTATTATAGGCATAAAATAACATACTAAGTAATTTTTCCATAGAACAATCTTTTTGCAGTGCATCGTTTCAATTTTTAATTCCTGTTTTCTCACAACTATGATGTCAATTTCTGTGATTCTTTTATTTTACAATCATGCCATTATTAGTAGATTATCATTATTACTTGAAGTTAAAACACGATGACATATTGACTTGCAAGATTTGAAACTATTTTCTTATATTTTGATTTTCTTTAATGTCTACTGTTTGTAGAAAGCACTCACTTTTCTACAGAAAAAAAGACTTACAAACAGATGTCTAGGCAACATAATATTTTCTATAAATATTTCCTCTAGAAGTGCTAATCGGCCATTTGGAAACCGCTTGGGAGAAGTACTGCCTGGTGACTCAAATAATGATCAGGCATACAGCATGAATTACAAGTCACCAACAGGGAGCATGCCATCCCACAGCAGTGGTGATACTTCCTATGCACTCTGTAGGTGGGAACATATGACCTTGTGCATGAAAAATTTCTAAATGTTTTATGGTTGTTACTTGGACAGTACATGAACTGGAGGAAAGGCTAAATCTCTTCACTAATTATTTCAGTGAGTGGTTAACCTTGTTCATGGACAACATGCTGTTATGGACTGGCACTCGCTGACCTTGCAGTAAATCAGTAGTTGAACTGAAGTTAGTGGAGCACGCTCTTAGGTTTCTTCACTAGACTGAGAATTTGGGAGCTGCCAGTGCCATTCAGGGCAGTTTTGGTCTAACTTTTACAGGTTTTGGTGCAGTGAGATTTCCTAGTCTGTATGATAATCTCCGTAAGCTGACAATTCTGTGCTTGTCTTGCTTAACACAGGTTTGCTCTTGAATGAATTTCTATTTTAGAACCAATTTACTATTTAATTTTGATAAAAAGATATAAAACAAAGGATTTTTTTCCAGGTTGTCTTCTGAAATCTGTGAAGTTTCATCCTCTTAATGCAGACCAAAAGATTAAATCTCAGTGCTCAATGTGCAACGTACTGTGTTTAGCAGCCTCATATTTAGCACATTAGTACAAATGGTAGAAACAATTTGTCAAGGAGACAAAGGAAGACTTTTTAAAAGAGTTTTACTGCTTGCAGTGTGTTTTGTGGATTATATTATATTCATAATCTGCCATTTGCATTAGAATACCTACTCCACAAGCTTTTCTGTTATGCTTAATATATAAATAGAAGAGAAGGGGGAATAGTACTTCTATCACATTTTTAGTAACAAGTTCATTAACTAAATTCTACCCTGTCCCTTTCTTTACAGTGTGAAATTTCATTGAGGTACTTCTGCATCAGACTAAGCACTGATAAGTGAAGTGTTTTTTGTCTTAAAATAATAATAATAATAATAATAATAATAATAATAATAATAATAATAATCCTCTCTTACAAGCCACAGAGGTGAAGAGTTTCTTTATGGAAAAGGGAATCCACTTCTCAGGTCTGGTCCTTTGGTCCTATTACATATTGAATCTTGGGGAGTGTATGGCATCCTGACTGTCACTGATGTGCCACAAGGTATGGTGACAATGCACTTAATGTCAATTTTGGCCATTCATGCTTTGTACAGTTGGCATTTCAGCCTGACATGTATTAATCAGTCTGCTGCTAATTTAGAATAGCAGGAATAATTTTGGCTGGTCAGTAGCTCTTTGAGAAATCTGATGGATGGTAGTCTAATGTTTTCTGGCTAGAGCTTCTTGAGGAAATTGGTATTTTAGATGGAAGGAAGAATGGGAGTATGTGTGTTTGTAAGAAAAATGTTTGTTTATGTGAACAAGTGTTGTAAGCAAGTAAATAAAGATTAAGCATTCTGTACATCATTTTTCATTCTAAGATAGTCCTTCAGCCTGGTTCCCAAGCACCCATTAGCAAAAGCAGCTGCTAGGAGCAGCCTACATAGGTGGAACTGCATCCGTGCCGCTCATTTGTATAACTATACTGGTACATGATGTGTGAATGATTTGGTCTCAGTTTTCCACTCTAATTCTCATTAGTTCTGTAAGAGTAATGGATGTTTTAAGTGTTTCATTAGTAGCTGTGTCACTCTGCAACCAGTCACCCAGCAGCTGGTGTTCTGAATGCTTAATTCACTGCCAGGCTTCTACAGAAAAGCAAAAGGCGCATAGGGGCCAACAATAAGGAGGTGAAGGAGTTTATGTTCTTCTGTCATGCTCAGGGCCTTCTGCATTGGCTTCAGAGAGCAGCCTTCCAGCCAGGCAGCTGAGAAAAGCCCTATCTTCTACCAGCATCCTGTCAAACACACAGGCCTGCAGAACTGTGTAAGCTGACAAATACACTGCACCATAACTATGAATTTAAAAGACCTTTCATGAAATTTAATAGTATTTCCAATTTGAAAGCAACTTGTGAGCTATGCACTCTTCATTATACCCTCACAGATACTGTAAATGTTGTTGGTGAATGATTTATGAAACTGACTAATAGCTTTTAGAGATACCTCTCTAATGTCAAAACCCCCATTGACAGCACTCTTTGAATTACAGTTGCAGTAGTCCTACAGTTAATGGTAGCATATACATTATTATGTGGTTCAGCATAGCACCACAAAGGAATCCGGATTTTGCAGGAATTTTGTTAAGTGCCTGCAAAGCGTGTGATGAAGATGGAAAGGACATTTGGCATAGAAAAAGCTGCTTTTTAGGAGCCATCTGTGTTTTTACTGATGTGAATG
The DNA here is from genome assembly GCA_035772895.1 of Perdix hodgsoniae. NCBI lineage: Eukaryota > Metazoa > Chordata > Aves > Galliformes > Phasianidae > Perdix > Perdix hodgsoniae. The sequence continues at coordinate 4,853,637 of JAPSGF010000041.1, forward strand.
AATTTTAACTAATGAAAACTCCAGTGATAGATGTTGTGCATGTGGCAATTACTACACAGTGTGATTAGATTTTTATGTAGAAACTTAAAGATAGAAGAGTGGAGAATCTTGCAAGGAATATCTCCCTTATTTTGAGCTGCAGGTGTTTGCTTTTTGAAAATCTCCTTGTCCTAACTTGATATATTCTGTTGGAAAACTTTAGAAAGAAGTTGCAGAATTTATCTATTTAGAGAACAAACGCTTGGAGATGTGGAGTAGCAGTATCTTTTCCATTGAAGTGATCTGTCAGTTAAGGTCAGAGCTGGTAATCATGCCTACAGAATCTAACCTGAACACTTTTACAGTGCAGCTTCCCAGAGCTCATAGCAGCTAGTGGACAAAGGAAATTCTGAGGGTGTCTATTGATCCTGAAGTATGTCAATAACTCTTTTATGATGCTAGTGCAAAAACATTGTTCCAGCAGCAATTTGAGTCACATGTTACTGATTTCTTTTTCTGAAGGGAATGATGTTTTGATGACATGGCTCCTGTGTTGTGAATCCTAGTTTTTCAGATGTGTTTGGCTTCCGTTTCCTCCCAACACAGAGTTTGGGAAGCACCTTCCGGGTGATGGCTGACTGGTCTCAAGACCCTGGAAACATTTCCAGACTGCATGTGGGACCTCAGCTCCACTAGGCATCACTCCTATCTGTACCTTTCTTAACTCCTGTGGCTCCCTTTACAGTCAAGGAGAGAAAAGAGGCTTCTGCTGTAAATGCACTCAGTTTCAGTGAGTATCTGAAATGCCAGCAGGGCATCTTAGCCTGCAAGCAGTGATGTTTTTTGCATTAAATATACAGTGTAGGTATGGGTGGTGATGTTAAACACCAATCCCACCGTGCCTCCGTACCCACCAGTGTGGGGGTCCTCTGATGGCCCTTTGTCACCTTGAAAATGGAAAAGGAAATGACTGAATTCATGTTTTAAACTAAATGTCATTTTACAGGAGAGATCACCTCAAAACTATTTCTCCCCCCTCTTCCTGCTGTCACTACAATTTTTTAATCCAATCTGTGATGGCACAATACTATAGCGAAGGTCCTCGTTGCTCACTTTTGCTTGTGCATGCCATGTTATTTTGGTTTCTTGCGATGAGACCCTCACGCACTCTTTCCATGCTCTTTGTAACCTTCTGTAACCTACTGCTTTACCAAAAAATAGCTGGGCTGGATAGTGTGTTTCTAGATAAATACTGCTTATCTAAATGTGAAGAAGAAAAGGGTGAAATAAATTCAGTTCTCAACCTTGAGCAAGTAGAAAATGCCAGATGTTTAAAAAATGGGAAACTAAAAGTAAAAACTAAAAACTCTTTTTTTTTTTTTTTTTTTTTTTTTTTGAGTTTTTAAAATTTTGAATGATCCTAAATTTTTTTTTTAGGATGTAGTAAATATTTTTTTCTTTTTTTTTCCTTTTTTTCCCCCCTGGAAATGATGATAGTTAGAGAGGACATCCAATGTCAGAGAGTCATATGAGGGTGTAGGCCACCCCACCTCCTGGCACCTCTCTGGGCCTCATCCCCTTTCTTATCAGCTCTGTCACACGAATTCCTCCTGCAGTACTGACCACCAGTTGCCAGGGGCTACGGACGTTTTCATGAAATCTGTATCGGTGTCTTAATTATCAGTATGCAAGGATGTATGTAATCAGTATGGCAAATTCTCAGTAACAGTATGACCCTTCTAATCACTGCTTTCCTGCTATTTGAATTTGCCTGCAGCTGCTGCTTTCTGCCACTCTGAGCTAATGCCATCTTTCATAGGGGACTTTTTTGGAAAGAAGTAAGAGAGGAATAAAGCTAGAAGAGGGCAGAAAGCTGGCGAAAATATTGTTTATTTTCCTTCTTTCCTTGGCTCTAAATGACAGGGGAGGAAGTGTGGAGAGAAAAAAAAATCAATAAGTTAAATGAAAATGAATGTGATTGAATAGGGACTTGGTCACCAACCTCTCAACTGCAGCACTTCAATACTTCAAACTTATGGATTTTAGGTAAATACCATTACCTCAGCAAGACTTATGAATTATTAGTATTTTGCAGGGAGATTATAACACATCATTAAAGATGAAAGGTTATTTTTAGAGCTCAGTTAAGTTTTAAAATGCATCTGTAGAGTCCAAGGATGACATGCTGCTGTCCATTCTCAGCTCACTAGCATCTGAAATGTTGATCAAAGAGCTCTGAGCAGAAATGACCCTCCTGGAGTGCTGTGCATCATTTGAAGAGGCACCTGAAGTTTTGCATTGCCCAACTTTGCGGTGTTTTTCAATATGCTTGTCCTCTGGCTTATTCTTCAAAGGGAAAGAGAAGTGAAAAGAATTCTGTTGTTTCCAGTCTCTGAAGAATAGTTTTATACCTGATTTATGCACAGACCCTTCCTGTTAAGCTGGCTGTTTGGTAGGAGGAAGTCTGTGAAGACAATTATTAATGGAGCACAGAAATGTACCCAATTTTTTCTTTGTTTTCCTTTAAATTAAATAGAATTTACCTTTCTAGCATCCTTTTTATGACTTTTTTCTCAAGATGCTTAATATCTTGCACCACGGAGCTCCTCCTAGCTGGTGTGGCTACGTCTGTCTGTGCTATTCTGATAAGCCACATTTTCACGTATCTAAATAATTCCACCCAATTTCTGTCATCACAGTTGTTGACTTGCTTACCACAGTGGTTCTGTTGTAGACTTATTTTATAGGATAACACGGATTTTATAGGATAACATGGAAATTTATGATGACAAGGAAAGAGAATTACCTTCTTCCAGTGTTTTATTGTTCAAATATGACTCACTGGGATTTGGATTTAAAGGAATTTTTGAAGTATTTTTTCTTACTCTGTCCTTATGAATGGCTAAATTTTCTGCTTTATAAAGTAACGTATATTTGGGAAAGACAATGAAATACTATCAATTCTGATGGAAGAAACTGTCCCGAGCAATTCAGGAGCAGAATTAATAAGACTGGAAAAATGCACTCTATGGAGTAAGACCAGAACAAAGGATATTGGAGTTAAGCTTTTGAAGATTTCATACTGAATTCTTAAGAAAAAGAACATGGGTTAGAAGGGGGAACTCATTACACATGTATTATTAGGATATTTCAAACAGAAAGTGTTGCATTTCAAAACCTTGTCTTTATTTTATGACTTGTGCTTTTCAATTGGAAAAAATTAATATGGGTACTAGGTTGTGAGAACAAAGCAAAAAGTCTTCAGAGACTTTTTTCTTTTTTTTTTTTTTTTTGAACTCACATGCTACACCGGCTAAGGCTTTGTCTCTAGAGCTTTAAGGCAGTACCTTCACTTTTTCAAAGAGGTGTATCAAAGTTGTCTGTACAATTTCCCTTTGTGAATTCTATATCCAGAAGCAACTCTGTGTGCAGATCATTTAGCTGGCTGTTGAACTATTCAGTTGGTACCAAATAACTGTACTTATAACAACAGGCATAAATTTAGATGCTGTTTGAAAAATGAGTTCTTCAGTGTCCATTCAATACAATAAATGGATCCTTTTTTGTTACTGCTGAAATGAACCTGGCTCTGGGTCTGCTATTCAAATTTTTTATGTAATGATGGTTTTCAAAATATTTCCTCTAAAGATCCTGAAGTGTGTGCATTGCACTCAAATGCCTTGTATTGAACTGTGCCAACTTGCTGCAATGCTACATGACATTAAGGACAGGAAGCAAAGATCCAATCCTGCGTGAATTGCAATACCATTAAGTGTTTCCAGGTGGGCAGTGAAAGGAGGAACCAGTCAAACTGTAGGCAAAACAGGAAGCTGGACAGTCTCATTTTAAAAGGATTGCCAAGGGATCTTTAGCTCTTGATTTTAATTCTTCATTTGAAAAGCACTGCCACCATGCCTGCACTAGTAGGATTTTTGTTTTTGTTTAGGGATCACAGAATCATCTCTAGAGACCATCAAGTCCAACCCCCTGCTAAAGCAGGTTCCCTACGTACGTTGCACAGGAGAGTGTCTAGATGGGTTCTGAATATCTCCAGAGAAGGAGACTTCATGACTCTATGGGCAGCCTGTCCCAGTGCTCTGTCACCCTCACAGTAAAAAGCTTTTCCTCATGCTTCTATGGAAATTCCTGTGTTCCAGTTTGTTCTCATTGCCCATTATCCTGTTGATGGGTGTCACTGTCCAGAGCCTGGCCCCATCCACTTGCCACTCACCCCTTATAGACTTACAAGTGTTGTTAAGATTCCCTTGTCTTCTCTAGGCTCGCAGCTTTTCCTCATAAGGGAGGTGCTCCAGGCTGCATAACCACCTTCATGGCCCTCTGCTGGCCTCTCTTAAGTTCCCTGTTTTTCTTGTACTAGGGAGTCCAGACTTGGACACAATGCTCCAAGATCAGAACTTAGAAATACTGACTGTTTCTGAAAGCCTTTTTATGGATCTATTGAATATAACTTGTTTTTTTTCTTTTAATGCCTCTACCTAATTTCAACGTTTGGTCTTTCACGGGCTGCTGTATTTAAGAAATTAACCTTGTATGTCTTATCTGAGGATTGGTACTCCATACCTTTTCATAAAGAACTTGGGAAGCATAAACTTGGGTCTTTCTAAACTTGGGAAGTCCTAAAGGCTGAAAGTTTTGTAGCAGAGTAATTAGGAAGACATGGACACAATTGCAGTGACATTTTTGAAGTCAAGTATTTCTCTGGATGCCAGCACTATATTTATTTTTTAAGTTGTTGTTTTACTTTTTTTTTATTGCAAAAAGTCATTCAATTTAAATTTACTTTTGAACAGATATGAGGTTTCCTTGGGTATTAAAGCCTACAAAGAAGGCCAAGATATTAATTTTGAATTTAAGCCAGACTTAACATGGCAGGTCCTGGAATATGGACCATTCTCAATTCCGGTCTCGTTTTCTTGAGAACTTCGGTTTATGCCCTTCTGTGGGTAGGATGCCACATACTTATTTGGAAGCATTTCTACTTTTTGCATCTAGAGTTGTGCTGCTGGTATCCCATCCGTGTGATCCAAGCATACGATGTCTTGTATTGCCTGAAAAAACATGGTGTGAGATGGAATAGTAACTGAGGGAGGTGAACTTTTCAAATATAGAACACATAAGAACAAGAAAATTGAGGGTGAGGGGATGGGTGAAAAGATTTTCATAACCAGGCACATTTTATATGAATGCATATTCAAATGAGAAAACTGGTCATTGTCTAATATAAAGGGTCAAGATTTCAACTAGTGCCTTTCCAGTAAGATTTGCATATGTTGTGAGGGGAAAGGGTCTGTAGCAACTTCATAGTATACTTCTTTCTCTTCTTGGTGTTAAGAGACTTTCCCAAAGGCATCAGGTTCTTGAGACCTGTCCATTAGATCAATGGAATTCTGGAGAAACAATAATACATAAACAACCATATTAAGATAAGAAGCTAAAGGGTGATGTTTTCCCTAGCACTGATGCTCATATTAGGCAAATGAATTGCATCACGTGTCTTCTTGATCCTCTTTACTGATAACTGCTAGCTTCTGCAAGTATCTGAATCCCACAACCTATCAGCACATTTACCTGCATGGCCTTCCCCCTTGCTTTCTATTTTCAGTCCCTGAGTACAGAGTAATTTCATCCAGGTGATCTTCTGTCACTTTCAGTTAACTTGAATGAATACTTCTAAATGCCTTTGACTCTTCACATTGATGCTAACTTTAAGTCATCTAACCTTAAAGCCTACTTAAATTTAGATATGCTACCATGTATCTCATACTTGTGACTGAACTGCCTGCATCTCTTATGCGTGATCATGGTGATGTTCTCCAAATTAATGTTACTTGTATTAGATCGCAGTTCTCAGAACAAAATCCATCTGTATTATGCCTATATGCTCTTACTGCCTAGAAAGCCTTGTTTGGAAAACACGTGTGAGTTTTTCCTTTTGAGCTCCATGCCTTGGTTTTGTGTCTTGTATATTTTCATGTGTGTTCTACCAGCAACTGGGGCTGAATTATCTATTTGTTTATTAGATAGTTAAATTTCAGTGTTCTCCTGTAATTCTATAAGCCGAGGCTTTGAGTCATGTGCTAAAACTCTGTGTCCTATAATAACATGTTCCCAGCTTCCCTAATTTCAGTGTTTATTTTAGGAGTGCTGATACACTGATAAATATTGTATCCAGGGATTACTTTTTAGCCTCTTCCCTTTCATCTTCCTTTCACTCCTTTGATTCTGGAAAACATGTATTTATGGCTTATTTATGTTATGTACTGATTTATTACTCTTTCTTTTACAAAGACTATATTGAAATGTTTGTTTTTAAAAAGAAATGTATAAGTACATTCAACCCACTTGGGTAGAAAACTACTCGATTTCTGCTAGAAAAGAAACATGTCTGCATGTAGAGTTCACCCATTTGTCCAATGGATGTATGAACTGCAGGATCTGCCACTGGCTGGGTAGTTAGAACAGTGGAAATAGAATTCAGCATCTGTCTTACAGTAAGGAGCACGATCACAAGGACTGATTCTGCCAGGATTTCTACAAAGAAGGAAGGGCAAGTCTCTATTGAGAAACCTATAGAAATGATAAATGGCTATTGCAGAGCTATAGTGGCTGTGGAGAGTGAAGATGTGAGGAACTAGAGTAAGCTCGTCTGTGACCCTTTGGAGAGACTCTTCTTCATTTGTCTGCGTTGGGGCTGGGAGAAGACCCCAGTGCTACTTCACTTTCACACAGGAGTTGTGTAATCTAGGAAGAAAAGAATTTTCTCCAGTTTCACCAAATAGATCCTGAAAGGAGACCACCCAGGCTGGACAGGAGTGTTCAGTCCAGGTGGGAGATGTTACGAGCTTCTGCAGGAACGAAGCTGGTAATATTGAGTGCTATCCAGACCTTCCCATAGGGAAAGGTCTAATTCTGAAAGCAAGACAGCGTTTTGTTGCCATTCATGAAAAATTACTGTTCTTGATGACTTCAGAAACAAAATCCAGGACCAGAAATCTTGGATCCCGGTCTGCCCTTTGATGTTGCTTGCCCATCCAGCAGTATCCGCAAGTTGCTGTAAGCTTGAGGCAATAAAGCTACTGTCGCCTGTTTCTTGCCTGTTCTGGGAAACATGATGCTGTGCTTTGCTCCTGCCTGTCCCTCTGCCAAGTGCTCTGCAGGGAGAGACATTTTAGCGTTGAGCTACTTGGCCTCAGCCTCTCATTCTTAGGCTGATGCAGTTGAGTGGGGTTATGGGGAACAGAAGAGCTTGTTCAGTGGTGCTTAGCTCTGTAATAATATCCTGAGTGTTAGTACTCAAACCTCCAACAGATTAATTTTACACCAAACAAGATACTGCTTGTTTGTGAATAAAGTCACCAATCTAAGTGCTGTAGCTGCACTGAGCTGGCACACTGGTGACCTTTTATGTCTGAGAATGGGGTACCTTAGGACAAAATATTTCTGGAAAATGTTATGTGATAAAATGCCTGAGAAAGCTGCAGCTGAACAGAAGTGTCATTGACCAAGACGTTCTGGATGTTATTTTCCTGATGAGATAATTGTAGGAATTATAAATGGAGAGAGACTATTGAAATAATTTTGTTCCTTCCATGACAACACAAGTGCTCCTCCATCCCTCTTTCCTGGTACTCTGCACATCTATCAACACTTAGCCATCTGATATTATTTTGCTGAAATTAATTCATCAACATTGTCTAAGCCTTCTGAAAACCTATGAGATAAACTACATGTAGACCTCTGATAGTTAGTTTTTGAAAATTAACAGAATTAATCAGGTGAAACTATGAGTAATGTTTTGCTTGTTTGTTTTCCAGTAAGGAAATAATTCATAATATCTCTAGTATTAAAGTTTTTTTCATTAGAGTGGTGTTTCTAAAGTAGACAATCTCTGCAAAGATTTTTTAAGGAATGGATCCCAGGATAGGATCGAGAGCATTCTTTCTGACTTATGAGACTGTAAAATTCCTCCAAAGGATCTCATATTTCTCTCTCAAGCTGCAGAAAATCTTAAACTGCTGTTCTTTTCCAGGTGAGCTTTAAAGTGTCAGCGTACTTTTCATGACACCTTTTCCTTCAGTCTGATGTAACCAATTTGGAGCAATTACAATTGCTTTGAACTGCAAGCTATGCAAGTGATAACTTGGGTAGTCCTCACAAGGTAGGATTTTATTGCTCCTATCTAGGATCCTGGGGCCAACAGAGATGTTTTCAGAACTCTGAGGAGGTTGAACCTGGATGGCAAACACTATCAAGATGACAAAAGAAAGCATGCACCTTTCTGAAACAAGAGCATCTACAGACTGGGTGGGGCACCCCTTTGTCTCTGCAATGATACAGGATGATTTGGTAGCTGAATCTCACTCTTCATGTGTAAAAAGGGTGAATTCATACTCAGAGTACTGGTACCTTGGTGTAGCACTTGGATACTTAGCCTATTTAGGAGACTCAGACACTGCACCTGGCAGTGCGGGAAGAAATGTGTTTTGTCTTCAGTGCTGAGTGCATGAATATCTTTTAAATCTCACCACCCTGTTGGATTTAAATTCCTGGGATGATGGTCAGCCAAGCCTCACAAAGGCAGTGTAAGTACTGTGATGTCTTACAGAAGATGTGTGACAGCAGTTCTCTGACTCTTTTCTCCAGAGGGAAGCTCCAGGCTTTATCTCCAGAGTGATGGATGCAGGAGATGTTTCCCAATCCCTCCCTCACTGCATGTAGATTCTTAAATGTGGTGAAGTGCTGGCAGAAACAAGCGTGCTCTGATTCTCCACTTGGGTGTGTTTGAGCACTTGTGTGATCAGCCTAGCTGCAATCTGACAAGTGTCTGTACAGCTGAAAATGGATTTTCACAGCCTGTTGGCCTTCAGGGAGGATGAGTGGGCTGAATGTATTGCTATCAAATAGGGGATACAAATGTTTGCTAATTTATTTTCCCCCTTAGAGGAAGATGATGTAATGGTGATTAAAGTAAAACCCAACTTTTTCTTCTACACAAACTTCATTCCATCAACCCAGTGGGCATGTTCTCGGTGCCTTCAGTTGTAGACAGCAGTATGGTTTCTGCTGTCTGCCACAGCATTACAACCTTTCCTATTCTTCTCTTTCAGTGACTTTTGGATCTCTTTCCAAAAAGGCAGCAGGAACCTTTGTGTAATGTGGACTGTTTTACTGACAAAGTAGCAATTTTCATCTCAGGTTTCTTCCACATTCAACAATACTTATTTTCTTTAAAGATAGAATCCTACCCTTCCTTCCCTTCCTGGTTTTTTACTCTGGTTTAAGCAGTCTCTTTCAGAACATCTAATATTAAGGGTGCACTTATTTTATCTCAGTAGCTGAGGTTTTCCATTAAGTCTTGGAATTCCACTTTATTAAGTCTGTATTTTTAAGCTCTTCTCAATTTCTGCAATAGACGATGACATCATTGTAGGAAGGGAGAACATTCTGATGTGAAGCCACCACATTTGACTTTGCTGGTGACATGGTGGAGAGAGCTGGGGCTATTCAGACTGGAGAACAGAAGGCTCTGGGGAGACCTTATAGTGGCTTTTCAGTATCTAGAGGGGAGCTATTAGAATGAAGGGGACAGCCTGTTTATCAAGGTCTGCTGTAACAGGACAAGAGGAAATGGTTTCAGACTAAAGGAGAGGAGATTGAGATTGAGATTGGCTAGAAGGAAAAAGTTTTTTTGACAATAATGATAGCGAAACACTGGAACAGGGTGCCCCGAGAGGTGGCGGATTCTCCACTCCTGAGACATTGAAGGTCAGGCTGGACCAGGCTGTGGACAACTTTATCTAGCTGTTGATGTCTATGTTCACTGCAGAGCAGTTGGACTAGATGGCTTTTAGTGTTTCCTTCCAACTCGAGCTATTCTCTGACTCTCTGATTCATGATTCATTGTAATGCGAGGGGAACCAGGCACCCACAGTGAAGATATGATGTATGTAGTGCAGACCGTGTGAGTAGACACCTAAGGCTGTCTCTTTAAAGTCCAAGCTCTGCCAAGCATCTTCTAAACCAGTATACTTTTAAAAAAGAGAGATCTCTACTTGCTTTTCTGAGCTAGGTTTGTGAGAGAAGCATCTTGCAAAGGTGCATCTGAATCAAGGTCAGGGAATAACCTCGCTGAGTCATCTAAGGGTGTTTATTTCCTGTTTAGCCTTTTGATGTGCAACACAGCCTTGGCTTGGCTGTTGTCCTGTCTGGGCATCTGGAAAGAAAGGACAAGAAAGTGGTATGGCTGCTGCCAGGCTTTGCTACCTGATGATGAACAATTTGGGCTGCATTTTAGCTGTTTCTGGGGCTCCCCACGGGTATTTGTGTTCCAGTTCTGTCACTAAGAATGAAACAAGAAGAGAAACGCTAACTTTAATTAAAAATATAGATGGACTTTTCTTTCCTGCTGCCACCCACCCAAAACTGAATCTGAAAAATGCTTGCTTCAAGGCGGCAGTGCAAGTGTTCATAATTTATAAAAAATATTATTTTACTTAAAGTAAAAGGCTAGTGAGGTAAAATCTGAAAAAGGATGCTCTGACCAGGTAGCTTTGTGTAAGTTTTAATGCATTTCTGCAATTTCAAGTTATTGTGCTAAAGCTGACACAATTTCTGCCTGCTCTTACACACAACATATGTCACCCATCCTCTTTGTAATAATATGCCCTTTCCATTTTAAATTTAAAACATGTCCAAGTTAAGAATAATAAGTGCCAAAACTCATTTTCCTCACTTCTGTATTCTTCAGTTACTTCTGTGACAGATTTAGGATCTGTCAATGCCAAATTCAATTCCAGTTTGCTGCAAACCTCTGTGTTTCAGGATTACTCATACTATACAGCAACAACAGTTTTTTGGTTCTTCAGCCTTTCTGTTTATTTAAACCATCTTTATACAGGGGAGATCTGATGTATTTTGGGGTGCAAGGAATGGTTTTCCCTTTGTGCATGAGTAAAAGTGGCAGTGGTTATCTAATTTATTATGCTGAAGCTCTACTTCTGAAAGGGACTTCACGGCCATGCAGCAGGCTGTGAAAATGCAGGTTGAAGGGAAGGTATTCCAGAAAGTTCTGGGCTCAGACCTTGGGGTCTGCAATGAGCAGCTGCAGTGCCATGGCCTTGGATGGGCCATAGGCACAAACACTGCATCCATGTGGTGGTAGATGATGACAGTGTCCCAGAGTGTGCTGGTGTCCTGTGATTACTACAGGCTCTTTTCTGTTAAGCATTGTTTTTGCACAGAAGGAAGGGGCCATTTAAGAATAAGGGAGAGACCCCTCTCTCTCTTTTGCCTTCTCACCTTTTCTATTTCTCCTGTTCATTAATTCCCTGTATTGTACTTCTCTGTACACAATGAAACAGAACTGACTTTTCCTTTTGTTTTTAGCTGGCTTATCTCTCTGCTTCTCATGAATTAACACAATACTGAAATATCTGTACTATCAGTTCTATTTTGCTTTCAAAAGAAGAGCAATAATGGACTAAAAAAAAAAAGCAAAAAATGATTATAGAAAGCTGTCTGAGAGAGCACATCTTACAGGAGTGCTCTTCATCACAGGTATAGGTTAAGTGGAAAATAGAGATGAAAAAAAGTGTTTTAAGTACTTCTCAAATCAAAATTTAATTTCCCTATTTTTAATTGGTACTTCAGCAAAACTTTGCCAACAGCCTTAGCACCAGATTTCTGATTCCTTTTTCAAGTAACACCTTTACCATGGAGCCTCATTTAGGTCAAACTGTGGTTACGGAGCAATATGAATTTCAGCCTTCCACTGTTTGCTTTTAATACCCCACTGCTGCTAACACAGATGGTACCCACATGACATAATAATTTTATATACAGTTTAATAAACAGAAGACTTCTGTTGTTTCTCCTGCACATCCAGCTCAAGTTCAGACAAAAGAAAACAAGAACTTCATGGCAAAGCCTCAAAGAAAGTGAAGCTCTGCCAGCTCTCAGTCTGTCTAGGCTGAAGGACAATGACTACGGAACTAACACAAAATCTTGCTTGTCTCCAGCCTGGAGTGCAAAAGCATTGCAAGCTCACATAGGCACATCATCTTTGAGCTGTCAGTACTTTGGTGCCGGGTCTGCCTTGCTGCTGGGCTTCATGCTTTACTGCTCTTGTTCAGCTGATCCCTGAGGACTCTGCCTTCCTTCCTACGGAGAGAACGGGAAGAAAAGATGTTTGGGGGAGTGAGGCCTGAAGAGACAGTGGTGACAGCTTGAAACTGCTGCACACTTTTCTTTGCTGCCACTGATGGCTAATTAGCAATTCCTGTCTGCAGTTTGTCTGTTAACTCTCTTAGCTTCCTTACTGTTGCAGTCTTCTTTCAGTGTATGCCATTCTTCATGTTGCTTCCACGCTTCCATCCCAAAATGAGCATGAAGAGCTGAGCTCATCCCCTTGTCTTCCCTTGTACTTTTCACAACAATGCTGTGTACCTGTTTGCACGCTGTGTTCTGTAGGAGGGAAGTTTGCCATTCAAAAACGTTTGCTTCCTGAGCTAGCCGAAAGAGGATGATTATAAAACTTCAAGTGCCTCCGATGCTCAAGCAGTACAAAAGAAGCTGGTTTATTTTTTAATTAGAGTCTCTCCCCTCCTTTTAAAAGATGATTCTTTGTATGGTGAGGGATTTGTTCCACCTCAGTGTATTTCTTAGCAAATATGGATGAGCCATAGATCTTCAGGTGAGATGGAGAACTGCGTGATGTTTTTTAATGAAGTGAGAGAGGTGGGATGAAGAACACTTAGCAATCAATAAGAAGAAATTTTGCTAAAAGCAGAGGATAGCAAGTCAATTGGAGGGGATAGATGTGTCTGGATGTACTGGTTAATTAGAGGTGGTTGTACCTGCTTCCACTAAAAAAAATATCCAAGGAACAGAGAAATAATATTGTTCTTGTTTGTGGCCTTGAAGACTCATCTGGTGTAATATGTTTAGTCCTCGTTGCTTCACACATTGGACTGCACAAAATGAGTAGTTTAACTTTATGTGCAACCAATCTATGGAGCAGAAGAAAGTTTTCAGCCATCTGAGAGATGAACTTGTGGACAAAATAAAAGTCCTTATGTATGTCTCCGAGGAAGATAACTCAAAATCTAAGGTAAGAAGATAACCCAGAATCTAAGGTAGGGCTTCATAACACTATGAGAGAGATTTTGTAACACAACGGAGGACTTCAAGCAAGCAGAAAATACAGGTTGTAATTATGTAATATGTATTTCTAAGGGTCTTTAGAAAGAGACAGGGTTGCTGTAGCACCATATTTATATTGTATTAATCTCATGCTTTAGGGTTTCAAATGTCTCAGCAAGCAGCCTAAAAGGGAATTTTCTCCTTTGGCTGTAACAAAATGTAGGAGATGGTAGTGCTTCTATGTCTTACTTGGTGACTCAGTGAAATACATCACCACCTTCAGAAACTGAAAGGACAGTTCCTCAGGTGTGACTGGCAAGGAATAGAGATTGCTTATTAGCTTTCATTTCTACAGTGAAGTGTGGTTCATCTTGTTTTTCTGGGAGTTATTACCTATTCCTACTATTACAGAGACTTAGGACACTGGAAACATTCTTGAGATCTCCTATTCTTTGTTGTATTTACTCCCTATGGGTGCTTTTAATCCCTTACTACAAATCTTAACCTTATTGCCAGGCTCTGGTGGTTGCTTTGTGGCTTTTGGAACAGGCACTTTCTGCAAATGGATCTTTCCACACTTATGTTGGGACGCTCTCACACCATGACTGCCTGTGCTCTCTCTGTTCCCATAGCTGAACTTACAGAGCTGTTAACTGTTCATTTTAGTCAGAGAGCTGTCTCTGGATTTTGCTTTGTGAGACTTTAATGCATCATCTACATTGGGTTTTGCATGCAGGAAAATAGAAAGTCTTTCGATACAAGAATCTTCATGATGCCAACAGAGGAATACTATTAGTCTTTCTATACCTAATTATATGAGCTGTTGACACCAGAGCCATCTTAATGCATTGAGGCCAATTTCTGTTCACTCGAGGAAAGAAAATACCATGCCTTGCTTCAAGCTCATTAAGACTTCAAAACAGGTTTGCGTTTTATTAACCTGTTGTTTTTTATGGCTTTTTGGTTTTCCTTTTTTTTTTTTTTTTCCCCCAGTATCCAAGCTCTGATCATTTACAACTGATTAAAAAAAAAGCTGTAAGTAGCTACAGCTCACTTAAACACTACCTGGTAGAGTTTGTAGAAGCACTGCTGTCTTAGGGCAACAGAGAAGGCTGGAGCTGAGATTTGGCAATATGTAAGCTCTGGGAGTCTCTGTAGGAACTGAAAACAGCATACTGCTGGATGCCTTCATTTCTTTGGCTTTTGTGATGTTGTACCAGGAATGGTGCTGTAAGCAGCCCTCTAAAAGCTTTGCTGGTCTGTGAATTCCTGAGCCATGTTGTACTGTGCCCATGGCCATATGTCTGCGTGGCTCTGCTCTCCTCACTGGAGGAGCTCAGGTACAAGCTTCTTTCTGTGACCGAAAAAGATTTGCTGGAAAAGGGTTGAGATCCAGTCATGGGATGTCAGTGCAGCTGTAGCCTCTGCCAGGCAGAAGTCTTTATGTCATACTGGTGTCAAACCCATAGCCCGCAAACATTGTAGAAATTCAGATGGAGATCTGTGGGTGAAGATTTAGGCTGTCCTTGACTTATCTTCCAGTTTTAAAATAAAAAAAATGATAGCCACAACATCTCCATCAGCTAGCATGCTGTTTTTTCTTGGTACTGGTTGTGGGGTGTGTACAGCTGTGTATGGCTTCTAAGCCTAACAAAAGTCCTTCCAAGACTTTGGAAGTCTTTGGAGTCTTTGGACTCCAATGACCAAATGAGGGTGGTTTAACCCATGATCTGCAGCAGTCAGCACTGCAGACTGAGGCTTAAAATGATGTGAGAAACAACATGGCAACTGTGGAGGTCCAGATCTCCTTTGTGCTCCAAATGACAACAGTTTTTTTATACTTGTAACATTTTATGATTTCCAAAAGGAAAGCTATTGGTTAACACTGAGGCTTTCTGAAAGGCTTTGGGGCAGATACAGAGCAAGGGTCTGAAAAAAGATCAAGATGCCATCACATAAGGCTTGCCAAGCTGCTGAGGATATCTTGAACAGAAATAATTAACTCTTCATGAATAGTTAAATTGGGGATGTTAAGAGGTGACTGTGTTCCACAGCCAAATAACTGTGTCCTGCAGGCTTTGCCACCAAGTTAGCTGCATGTGGAAAGCAGGTCCCATAGTTCTAGTCAAGCTGTGCAAATACTCTGAGCACATTTAATATATGCAAATTAAATTAATGTTAAATCACCGTGTCTCTGTGGTAGTGAATAATACAGAAAAAGCAAATGAGATGCACAGCAAATGGAGGTGATTCAGCTGTCAGATCGTGCACACGAATATTTCCCCAAACTCTTCTCTAAATTGAGTGATAACAAAAGTACAATTTTAGTTAAAAGAGCAAATATTTAATGAATTCAAAAATGGTGACATTATGTTTCTGCTCAGTCCTGCAGTGCTCCAGCTTCAGCTTTAATGTTCGAGCTTGATAATTTAGTTTTCTAAAAATAGGCTGCCAGACTATGCCTTACATTTCATTATTTTATGAATACTCCTTTGGACATTCCAGGCCATAATAATCAGCCCCTAAACTCACACTCTAAAGCAAATATCATCCCTTTCTCAGGTAGATGAATCAAGGCTGAGCTTTTTGAGGGCAGCTGGTTCTGATGAGTTCAGTTTTGCAACAGGGGCTTTAATCTTGTGTGTGTGAACTCTTAGCTCAAGCAAGTTGACATAAAAACTATATATATATATATATATAAAATTTTTATAGAAATATATATATTTTTTCAAATGCTACCAAACTCTGAGCACCCTGGGTCTCTGAGAGGCCAGTGAACCCTCACACCCTCGCTCCACAGAGTGATTCAGGTTTTATCATGCTTGACTATAGGTGTTTTCTGTGTTTGTTTTTAATATATATATGTATAAATGTATTTCTAAAAATCAGTGGATAATCTAATACTGATGCTCTCACTTGCTTTTAATGGAAGTGGGTATAGAGATGAGAGCAAGAATATAAATGATTCTCTTCTGCTGCTTTAAGCTTGTGTTGAGCAGAATGAAATATAAAACTGTCTCCAGGATAATTTTTTAAAATGATGTATAACACTGTTTTACACATTGGGAGGGAGTTACTGACGTGTGCAAATGCTATTGTAACCAACAGGCAGCAGTAATCAAGCACTGAAGGGCTTTTTCCCCTAGAAATCTATTTCTGGAAGTTTTCCTGTGTTTTAAAGAGAAACCCTCTGACAACAAAGAGCCTACATAAGAAGAAACAAACAAAAAAAGCCAGTGCCCAAAACAACCAAAAAAGTAAACCAGACCTTTCTGTATCTTTCTGGTCCTGCAAATGCATGGCATTTCTTTCCAGGAAAGGTGTCTGTCCAGGTATAGTTGCTGCATCTGACTTGTGATAGGATCTGAGCATCCTTCCAGCACAGCATGGAACTTGAGCAGGCCTGGAGCACCAGGCACATTTCCATGCAGCTGTTTGGGTGAAAGTTGTACTTTTTGTGGTCTAGAGCTTTCTGCTCTTCTATCCCCATCAGGGATGGCCTGAGAAGGTCTCTGTGCCCACATCATTTGTCACCTTGGATGCTGGGCAGAGTAGTAAGGAGGGCAGAGTGCAAGAAAGAGGGGAGAAACCAAAGAGGAGGCACCAATTCAGTCTACACGCCCAGAGTATGTGATGTGGTTCAAGGTGAGTTGAGGGCATGAAGATGTCAAAGCCAGCAAGCAGCTTGTCTCTACACAGAATGGCTCTCCATCTGGAAAGAATGTCCCTGAGCCTGGGAAGTGAGCTAAGCCCAGATTCTCAAATGCTGGGATGACAGCATGGCTCTAGGACACGGGGCCAGCACAACAGCCTGGGGAGCAGCACCACATCACTGCTTTAACTGGGTCCACTTGAAACACTTTGCAACCAAGTCAGCTGAAAACGTAAGGCTGAGATAGGCTCCAGTTGCCATCCAGAGCCAAACAAGATTCTCAATTTCTGCAGCTGCCATTCAGATTCCATGCTCTTGGCTGTCATCACATTCTGTGTTGCACTGCCATAAATCCACACAGCTATTGTTCCTCGGTGAGACAGCGTGTGCTGATGGATAATGCTTTTATTATTAACAGCACTATGCCCGTCCACAGCACCAGGAGACATTTATTGTCTGCCAATTATTTATTAGGTAACTAATGTGCAGAAAATGTTTTGAAAATATATCCTGTACAGATTTGTGCCAAAATGAGTTGTGTTACAGCTGGGGCTCGAGCTGAGGTGAGTTGCACCTGAAGTCAGGTGCAACTCAAGACTGTAATAAGGCAAGAGGGATGCTTCCATGGGTAATTTAAATAAATCAAAGAGGGGAGGGAAGGGATGGAGATGAAATAGGCTCTAGGCCTAGTGTCACAGCAGAGACTATCAAAATAACTGTTTTCTTTCAGAACATGCAGTTTGTGAAGTTCAGATTTTCATGGGGATATGTCCACCTTTTCCAGCAGGAGCGCAGGAGTTAATTCCGATGACAGCGGTGTGTTTGCTTTTAACTTATTTATCTTCTGTTCAGGAGCTGTGATACTGAAAAAGTTTGGCATGCAAGCATCAAATTACTTGGAAATTTTTGTTCTGTAAGGACATTTTCTGTATTTCAGAGCTGATGCACGAAAACAAAGCAGAATTCAAAACCTGCAGCTTTTTCTGTTGGGTTAGCCATGTTTTCTGCACATTGTTGTTGGTAAAGACCAAAGTCTTGTGAAACTCAGCCCTTCTTATGAGACCAGAGCCTCTTAATGCTGGGCTTTGCTGAGTACCCCTTTGTTATCGCTGATGTCTGATGAATACACTTTAAAGTTCAAATCCTCTCTGTGCAGTCATGCTGTCAGACCGGCTATTGTGGCAGGAAACCCTGCTGATGTGCAGGAAGTCAGAGTACAAGAAGGGTGCGTGGTGCTGCTGGCACCAATGCGCCCTGAAGAGGGGAGATGGGTCAGGTCCTATTCCCGGAGTGCCTCTGGGATTTGTCACAGGAATACTGCTGCTTCCCATCCCCTAGTGTGCTGGTGCTCCTGCTGAGCTTCTCTCAGCCTGGATTTCATCCTGATGTCTTTGTGTCCCTCAGTGTGCTGTGGTCAGAGGGGTTGAATTGTGTTACTGCAAAGAAATATAGTGAATGGTGTTTGAGGCTTTTAAAGCCAAAGAGAGATTTCACCACAGAACTCCTCTTGGAATTTCGGGGTGTTTTTGTTTTGATTTGTTTTGGTCTGAGATGTAAAATATCAGAGTGCAGGCTGGAGGCGAATGGTGCCACTCTGGCTGCTGAAGACCATTTGCTTAGAGCTGGTAATGACCATGAGATTGAGTTTTGGCACCACACGAGCTTAGCTGGAATGGATACTCTGGGGTTTGATTTTGGTTTTGTGGATTATGTGAAACACGGATGGGAAAACAGTGAGATGCCAAGAGAACCCTCTTTTGTGATGCTGGAAGCAAATAAATACAATTTGAGGTACTCTGTCCTTTCAACTTTCTTTTCTGCTACCTAAGTATAACTGCACTTGAAAGGATTGCGTGACCTAAGAGCAAATGGCAAATTCTTCCTTTCAGAACTGGGGGAAGGCACTTCCTTATTTATATGTATTTTTAAGTCAGGACCAGATTCATTCCTTTGATCATGAATTGCAGCCTGTTACCAGTATTATTTCATACCTCATCTTTTTCCATCTCGTTTCTTTCCCTTTTGATCTTGCTCTGTTTCTTCTGCCAGCTGTGCTACGTGAGGAGAATAAGCAAACTTGAGACCTGAACTGGTGCTGGCAAGGCACATCTCCAGATACTAAATGACTCGTGTCGGGTGCTGGGAAGTTTGACAGGGATGCGAAAGCTTAGCAGGTCTGCTGGACAGCGAAGGGAGATCTTTGCTTGGCGTCCATCTGACATCCTCTGTAGAGCATTCCCAGTGCACTTGGTTTTTTGTGGCCTGATGTGCTGCGGTGCGCATCCAGCATGTGAGCATGCAGATCTTTATGTTTCTTTCAGGAGAAAATCCTGGCACAGACATGCAGACTCTGAGCTCTTAGGAGCAAGTACCAGACTGGGGCACATGGGGAGCTCAGCCACAAGCATCCATGGCTCAGAAGCCATCTGAATCACAGAGGTTAAATTTAGGACCATTTCTGCCTAGGCTTGTTGCTGGTTTTTTGTTCTGTTTTTGGTTTGGTTTTTTTTTTTTTCTTTTGTTTTGTTTTGTTTTTTTTTCTTCCTTATTTGTATTTATAATCTCTCATCTCTATTTGTACTCCTTTTTTTTCCAACTATGTCCTGGGCTGCATAAGAAGAGGGGCGGCCAGCAGGGACAGGGAGGTGATTGTCCCCCTCTACTCTGTCATCATGAGGCTCCACTTGGAGTACTGCATCCAGGCCTGGGACCCCTGAACAACAAAGACATGGAGCTGTTGGAGCGGGTCTATCAGAGGCTTCAGAGATGTTCAGAGGGCTGGAGCACCTCTCCTATGAAGAAGGATTGAAGGAGTTGGGCTTCTTTAGCTTGGAGAAGGGGAGAACTCATTGTGGCTTTCCAGTACTTGAAGGAAACTTACAAGTGAAAGGAGGAGGACCATCTTTTTTGCATGGTCCAATAGTGATAGGATGAAGGAATGCTTTAAACTAAAAGAAAGGAAAATTAGGTTAGATGTTAGGAAATAATTCTTTACTTAGAGAATGGTGAGGTACTGGCATAGTCTGCCCAGATAAGTTGTGAACGCCCCATTCCTGGAGGTATTCAAGGCTGGGTTGGATGGGGCCTCCGGCAGCCTGATTTGGAGGGTGGCAACACTGCCCATGGCAGGAGGATTGGGGGGATTGGGGGTAGATGATCTTTAAGGTCCATTCAATGACTGTGATTCTTCCCTTTAGGTCCCCGTGGGAAGGATGGGAGGGCACTTCTGAGTATTGACAAACCTTTAGAGAAATTTCCAAATGTCTGTTTTTATCATATTGTAGTATATAATTATATATTTTTGCAAATCTATCTAGGCACAGATCTATTGTGAACTACCAAAGCTTATATCAAAATCTCAGCTGATTCAGCAGCAAGTTTTTCTTTTACCTCAATTTTGAAGTCCCATTCTCCACAGTCAAATGATTGCTTGAGAACGTCAGCTTTCATTTATTAAAAGTAAATTTTCAGTTCTCATAATCATGGTGGACAGTTGCAAAAAATCTTGTGTTAACTGAAAGACCCAGAAGGTAAGGAGGTTAAGGAGAACAGAATGTTCACAAGTAATCACTTTTAAGAATGATCTCTCAAGCTTTTTGGTTTCAGAGTGCCACAAACTTTCAATACCCGTCGCCACTAAAAAGCTTTTCGAGCAATTTAAGAATTTAATAATTCGAGCAGTTCTTACTCTGATTTTTAAGCCTGGTCAGTCTTATGCTAACCTATATTTTAATTTGTTTTGCCTTTGTTCATGTAAGATAAGTAGTTGTGTTCCACATTACAGTACTATAAAGATGTGATTACTGTGTGTTTTGTCTTTTATGTGTTGGAGTTATGGAGTATAGAAGGTCCAAATGCGTACATACTGCATGGGATTTGTAGCACTTGGAGAGTCCACAGCTGTGCACTCTCTTCAAATCTCAGTTTCAGATCTTCCTCCAGTCCACCGTGACTGAGGTGTTCAGCTGATATTTTCCCCTCTTGCAAGCCAAGGATGAGAGTAGGCAATACACTAACTCAATTTCTTACATTCTGTTTTTTTTTTAAACTCCCAAACCACTGAAAATTCTGGCTGGAGTGGATCTCTTTACCTCCCATTGGATGGGTTTGACCTCATTTTACTGTATCAAAATACTGGAAAGATAGTGATGTCCTTTGCACCTTGACAGGAGAGCCCCAGCTGATGGCTGCCCACTAGTCATTCAGCAGGCTTAAATGAGAATACTTAAATTTAACATGTCAGGACCATCACTCCATTGTTTCTCTATATTTCTGTGGCTATCTGAAGCAAAAACGTGCACAATGGTAAAGGGGCAGGCAGTAGGCTGTAGTATCCCTTGACTGTAATGCTGATAATGCCAAGGTTGAGGGTTAGACACTGGCACTGGCCACTCAGAGAAGCTGTGGATGCCCCATCCTTGGAGGTGTTCAAGGCCAGGTTAAATGGGACCCTGGGTGGCCTGATCTAGTAGGTGGCAATCCTGCTCATGTCAGGAGAACTGGAACTGGGTGGGCTTTAAATTCTCTTCCAACTCAAGCCATTCTATGATTCCCATGAAGGCTGTGAGGTTTTTCTGATTAGCAGTGATTACACAGAGAAAATAACCCAGCTAGGCAGTGCTCTACAGGTGCTAAACAATAAGAAATAAATATGGGAATGGAAAACTGCAAATAATAATCATCATCTGGAATTAGGGAACTTTCTGCATGATCCCGCAGGCTTGAAAGAAAGTCCCAGAGTTATTTTTGCTAGTGTGGGTAATTATGGCAATAGCAAACCCAGGGAACTGAGTTGGAAGTTTGTGGTCTGGTAGTTTGTTAGTGTTCTGGGTAATCTGGGCTTGCATAATGTGCAAGACATAGAGAGAAAGAGGGTTTCTTTGTTTGCAGAACTGCCTGCTTGTGAGCCTGCTGGAGCCTAATTGTTTTAGAGTGGAAGCAGAACAAAGCAAACAAGCTACAACAGGGTCTGTGCAACTCTTTAATGTTGAGATGGGATAAATCCATTCCTTTGGGGAAGGATTTCAGAAGATGCAGTTGATCTATACTGTGATGGTTATTATCGTTATTCTGGGGCAATTTATGTATCTCTAGCTTTGTGCCTTATGTTTTCTTTTGGAAGTATAATATAATCCTTAAAAAGTTTTGATGCAGATGTGTAATTGAGGGAAGAAGGCAATAAAGGGGAAAAAAAACAACAACACTGAAGTAAAAAAAAATAAAAATGTAGAGGTGAAATGATGTAAATGAGAAAGAGATGACTGATTCCTAATACTGTCAGCAATCTGGGGTATGAAGACAGAGGACAAGGTCACAGCTCTGCAGCAAAGATAAACCCTGTAGGAACATGGGAAGTGCTGGGAAGTGTGATGGAAGGCACTTCCAAGCATGTCCACATCCTCCTGGGCCTGTAACACCCTCAAGGGTGCTGCTTCCACCCCAGATAGTGTGGGTGCCACTAGCCACCGCCCTGAGGACATGGATGAACTCTCTTCAGTCTCTTTCCTCTGGTGACAAGTGAGGCAAGAGAACAACATCATGCTGCATTAGAGGAAGTTTAATTGGACATTGTGAAGAAGTTCTTCATGGAGATGGTTGTTGAGTATTGGAATGAACTGCCCAGGGGAGTGCTGGAATCTCCATCCCTGGAGGTATCCAAGAGATGTGGATGTGGCACTGAGGGACATGCATGAGTTAGTGATGACACTTGGTAGATCAGGCTCATGGTCAGACTTGGTCCAACCAGGCATTGCCCTGTGTTGTCATCAGCTTTCCAAAAGCTTGCTTGTTTGTTAGCACCTTATTTCCATGATATGTGACTTCTGCAGCACAAGTGAGCACCAAAACAGCTCCAGAGGAATGCTGCAGAAGTTGCTGTAAGTTGCTGGAAAACAGCCCAATAAAATAAACAGATTCTGTCATTAAAAATAAAGCAGGAAGCCTGCTAAATAGAACTGCCCCTGAAGAAGGGGAAAATATCTCATGCCTCACACGTTTCATTAACTGGGTTTTGATTTGGTAATTTTGAACTTCTTGAGCTCGGGTTACCGAAGCCTCGGTTGCATGCTTGCTGTTGTTGTGCTGGGGACAGCTACAGACCCATGCTGTGGAAATGCATTGCCTGAATTTTTTCAATGATACATTCACTTTTGCACATTGCTCTGACTTTTTTAGAGAAGCTGGTTATTTTTGCTTTACATGCAAAAAAGAAAAAGGATAAGGACAGCTTCATCCTATAATCCTTCCTGAGGATAAATACAGCTGTGGTAGCTCAGGGGCGTTTGCAGATGTGCCTCTATAGACCTGGAGCTGTTTCCTAAGGAAGGTGAGAAGAATGGAAATCCTGCTTTCCTCAGTGGTCTACAAATATAACTTTGATGTTATAGAGAAGACAATAAATGATTTAGTCTGTATTAAATCTGGCAGTTTTATGGCTACGTGGCTGAATTACTGCTTCCCTGGAGGGACACAACAGGGACTGTTAATGAACAGGCCGGGAGGTGGTGAGGTTGGTATGGTAGCAGTGATCCAGAAACGGCGCTAATATCTGAGCCTATTTTCACCCCCCTCATATCATGTCACTGCTAGTTTTAGCTTTGCTGACATCTTATTTTGCAGAAGACATTCCCATTTTAAGGTCTTGCACTCTCTGTGATTGCTTTTTTTTTATAGTGATTTTTTATTTATTTATTTATTTTAAATACAGTCTAAAACTTATCTGTTAGGTACACTGCGGCCAGCAGTCTATTTGCCAGTGAGGTGCTTGGATATTGGAACATTTGAGAATGCACTCAGCTCTTTGTGTAGCTTTCTGAGTAGTTCCTTTGGAGAGGCTGCTTTGGATGTGTCTGGGCTTCGGCTCTCACTGTTATTCTGCAGGGAAACTCGATCAGGCCCAAGTTCCAGCAAACAAATCCATGCTGTAAGATTCTTCTGATAATTACTTTTGCAGATGTTAGGGGAATTAATTTCATAACTTCTGAGAAACTTGAATTTCCCATTCCTTGTCAGCACTTCAGTCTCTTCTGAAATTTTGATCCTTCTGAAGAATTTTCCTAGTAAGCTGATGTTGGAAAATCTTTCTCTTGTTATTTTTCTTTTTTTTAAGGAATTAACAAACAAAAGTGTTGTAAGCTACAGCATTTAAGGCTAATTTTTTTACAATCCCACAAAAGCAAGAAAATGGAAAATGGCACTCCCTCTTGTGCTAGTTACTAACAGGGGGAATTCCTAACCTGAAAACAGGCACTTCTTCAGCTCCAGCTAAGCTTCCCTTTAGCTCTGACAGATGTGCATTTTCTGTGGGTCAGGGAAGTGATGGACCCGAGCAGCTAAAGTTCTATGTGCTAGTAGCTCTGATTAGAAAACAGATTGTTTGATCCTGCAGAAACACTGAGACTTTGAAGGAGCTCCCCTTCCTCACTTCAAATTAAGCACTTCCAGAGACTGCAAGAACTCATTTTATTTCCATTTTAGACTTCAGAAGAAAATGTAATATAGTCCATACGGCTAGAAACTGTGTGTTTTTTAAAAAAATCCATATTTAAATATTTATTTCTGAAACATTTGTGACAGAATAAGATCCAAATTCATTTTCATGAGATCATTTCACTGTATTCTCTTCCAATTTTGGTAGAAGCAAAGTGGCGTTTCCCACTGAAAAGCTGTTAGTGAAAAGCCATCTGGTTTCTGTCCACCTCCTGTATGTGCCCCACACATGCAGCTATGGACCCAGCCCTGTCCTTGGGCAGGCAACCTTCCTGTATGGCCTGAACCTCCCAGAGCTCACAAAACTTCTCGGCTCCTCCTTGATCCTCCTCCGGTCAGTCAGCCTTGCCTCTGTAAATTTTATGTAGAGCTGGAAGTAGGTTCATCATTTCTCAAAAAGTGAAATACTTTTTACTGTGGGGCCTTTGCAGAGATTGTGACTATTGTCAGTGAAAAAGTTATTGTTACTGGTGCTGCTTAATCATATATGGAGGGACAGTAGCTCTTCTAAGAGTATAATCATTCTTTTTGATGGAAATGGGTGATACTTTCAGTTACCACACAGTCACCATTGCCTAGCTGTGTGTTAGGAAATGATTGCAACTTTGCCATGAGAAAAATCCAGATTGTCGGTACAGAAATGAAAGTTATAAGTAAAAATGTTAAGTTAAATACACTCAAGTTACACGAAAGATACCTCGAATCCAGAGAGTGGTGGTCAATGGCTCACTGGATGGAGATCAGTGACAAGTGATGTTCACACAGGTTAGTACTGGACCAGTGCTGTTTAATATCTTCATCAATAGTGACACTGGCAGTGGGATTGAGTGCACCCTCAGCAATTTGCAGATGACACCAAACTGCGTCATGCAGCCTAAGTGCCTGAGGGATAGAATGCCATCCTGAGAGACCTATGCAGGCTTCAGCTGTGGGCCCAGAATGATATCCTGATGTTTAATAAATCCAAGTGTAAGTTTGTGACCTAGATCATAGCAACCCCAATATCAATACAAATTGAGTGGCGAAAGGATTGAGCACAGCCCTGCTGGGGATAACATGGATGGAAAGCTGTACATGAGCCAGCAATGTGTTCTTGCCGCCCAGAAAGCCAACCATATCCTGGGTTGCGTTAAAAGATGCTTGGCCAGCAGATTGATGGAGGTGATCCTGCCCCTCTACTCTGCACTGGTGAGGCCTTGCCTGGAGTACTGCATCCAGATTTGAAGTCCTCAGTACAATAGAGACATGGATCTGGTGGAGTACATCCAGATCTATGGAATCTAGATCATCCTGATCTAAGAAATGAAACATCTCTCCTATGAAGACAGGCTGAAAGGTGGGACTGTTCAGCCTGGAGAAGAGAAGGCTCTGGGGAAACATGAGAACAGCTTTTCAGTATTTAATGGTAAGGCTCTGAGAAAGAAGGGGACAGCTCTTTATTAAGGTCTGTGGTGACAGGGCAAGGGGAAATAGTTTCAAGCTAAAAGAGAGGAGGTTTAAATTAGGTTAAAGAAAAAAAAACATAATAAAGATGGTGAGGCACAGGAACAGGTTGCCCAGGTTGTCCATAGAGGTAGTCGATGCCCTATCCCTGGAGACATTCAAGGTCAGACTGGATGAGGCTCTGAGCAACCTAGCCCAGCTGTAGATGTCCCTGTTCATTGCAGGGAAGTTGGATTAGATGATCTTTAAGGGTTCCTTACCACTCAACCAATTTTATAATTCTATGATTCTAAAACTGACATGTCAAGGTCAATCCCATCTTGGTTGGTTTTTGGCATTCTGTTCCTCCTTAACTTTTCAACTTGGAAATATGAATTTTCTTATTCATCTGTCTTCTTTCTCTTTGTTAGTTTGGTTTTGAGGAAGAATTTTTCCCAAAACTAGGTAGGCTTTTTTTTTTTTTACCTTGATATTTGTTCTTGCATTGACCTTCCTCCAGGTCAGCTCAAAGGGCAGCAAACAGCTGTGTTGTGCTTCTAAGAGCTTGCAGCAGGGCTCCTTGACTTTGGCACCTGTACAGGGAGGGACTGCCACCTGAACATCACTTCTCATCCTACCTTCTTACTGACATGTAAACAGTTTCTACTGTTACTGTTTTTTATGCTGAGCAGATGGCCTTGCTGAAGCAAGCCATGGGGATCAAGTTTTTTTAAAAAAAGTTGCTTGTGTTTTTGGCAAGTTGTTTTGATTCTCTAGTCCCTGATTCAAAAGAACAGCATCTGTTTTCATGGTGGTGACAATTACGAAAAGGACAGGATCCTGAGATAAGGCAGGTTGTTTGCTACTTTGGTTTTGAGAGGCACATCTGCATCCCAACTGTTCCTCCATGCCCAGTCTCTACCCAAAACTTGGTGTTGAATCTAGATGCTCCCTGGACATTCAGAAGGAGGACAATTCAGAACCCCCCTCTCAGTTTATGCCAGTGAAGAAGAAGCCTAGTGCAGAGAACCGGGGGATGCAGGATTCCAATATGCATATTCCAATGGAGGCAGGTGAATGCAGCAGGATTTGCTCCACAGCTTGACATCATCTCCCATGCTGTCCACAAGGAAATCTTTGTCTCCCTTAGTACCTGAAGATACAAATGGGAACCTAATGATTCAGCATACTGAAGTGAAGCCCACAGGGTCCAATGGCTGTGCTGGTATGAGGAGAAGCCATTACTGCTATTGGTAACGCCACCCATGTTGATGTTATCACTGCTGGTATTATCAGCACTTTCCAGCCATTAGCTCCTTTAACCTTTTTTTTTTTAAAAAATTAATATTTATAGAAACCACAATTTATTTTCTTTTTTTTTTTTTTGGTATCCTTTCATTTTATTTTGCTTTGGAAAACAAGCTTAATCACTTTATTCTTCTAGAATGAGAGGCCATGTCATGGGAATTGTGTCAAAACTGAAATGAAGCTTTTCTGCTAATATGTTATTGCCAGTAGTTTTCTGTTTGGTGTGTTTTAATTTTTGTATAAAATGGAAAAGTCCAGAGACAGCTGGATGTACATTAATCTTAGCTAAAAGCTCTTCAGCAGATTAACCCTGGTAAGCAGACAGGATGTGAGCACAGCTGGAATGAAGGATTGTGTTTTCATTTCAAAGGAATATCCATCGTGCTTTTTATTTTGAGGACTCACACCAAGTATTACAAAATTACCTTTCTTTGTCTTTCTTCAGACTTGTCTTTTGAAGTGTCCAGAGACAGTCTTACATTGATTTCTGTGGAGCTGCTGAAATAATCTGCCAGTATCCTTCCAACCCCTCATTTGCACTATTGGTGCGAGCTCTGATTTCCTGGGATTTTTATCTGTTTAAGAAAAGCTTATTGGGAATCCATTAGCTGTAGGACTAAAATCTAGGATCACGAGGTATTCATGTAACTCAATGCTCGCATCACACTGTTGTATTAGAAATCCAGTTTCCTAAAAAGTGCATCTTCTGGAGTTCCGGCCTGGAGGGCAGCCAGAGTCACCCCTGGGGTCTGAGGTTTAGTTACTGAGCATCCTGCATGAAGTCAGAAGGAAGATGACCAAGTTTCATTTTAGAGGCAGAAATGGCAGGTGAGTGAGAAGGATTTGAACAACCTTTCATCTTTGAACAAAGGCTTTCTCCCTCTCCATGCTGCAGTGCTCACCTGCAGATGTGCTCTTGCACGCAGGCTCTTGTGAAGATAAAGGTCTGCTGCCTCTGCCACATGGTGCTGAAACACAAGAGATGCCAAGGAAATCCCAAGCCCCAAACTAGAAAGCAAGAAAAATGCCTACGTTGCTATTATGCTGGATGTTTCTACCTCTCCTCTACACGTGACTTTGGGTTGGCTTCCCCAAAAAAACTCATTGCAAAGGAGCAGCTCAGCTTGTCTACAAAGGTGTCAGCTAATGCCACTGGGCTCTACACGCTGCTGTGCAAGCACAGAGCACAGAGTTCTTTTATGGTGGTGCATGAAGGGTGTTTCTGCAATTGCTGATGAATGCAGCACTGAGAGGTGAGTGTTGCAGTGGGGCTTGAAGGACTTTACGTGCGGAGGGAAACAGGCACTGGAAAAGGGCATGTCACTTACAGAGACAGTGTGATTGCTCCTTTAGTGGCTCTGTGGTGTGGGGCAAGGAAGGGGTGAGGTGGCCATGGTGTGGAGAAGTGGGCTGGGGAAATACACTTCAACTTGAATTACTGAGAAAATTTTCAGAGGCCTAAAGCGAAGTGTATATAGAGTGTCTGCCTTTCTCTCTGCCTTCTCCAACAGAGCATCAGAAACTTCATAAAGATTCCCAGGTCGTTCCCTTGCAATTCTGGGCTTGGACATGCAAGTTTCCCTGTACCCATTTATGAAGGACCTGCAATAGCAGGAGAGATGGACAGCGCAGCCTAAGGGCCTGCAGTCAGCTGCAGACAGCCAAGAGCTGACCAACCTCCCACTGCGCTCACATTGAATCCTGAGGAAATAAAGCAGCGTGGATTTGGAGAGGATATTTTAGATGAAAGTGGTATTAAGGAGTACTGCGAGGCAAACAACCTCTGGTGACATTTGACAAACCATTATTAACCTGTAATACATATATATTTCTGCTACTACTTATTTGGAAAAAAATTATAACAAGAAAGGATAATAAAAATAAATCTAAAACTTTTAGTGCCTGTATGACATCAAATGTCCTGTTGAGCTGAGGGCTTTGATAAGAAAACATTGCAATTATATTTTTGCTGATTCTCCAATGTCATTTCAGTGGGGATTAACCACTGGTGCTGACTGAGGCTGCATGTGCTCCAGCTGCCTGCTTTGTAATGGAGCTGCAGCCACTGTGGCTTATAGGGAAGGAAAGGTAGTCCTGCTTAGGCCAAGTGGAGAGCTTCATTATTCCAGATGAAATTTCACATTCTGTTCTGAAAAATGGTGAGAGACTGATGTTACAGCTACCTAACCTACAGCTCTTTTCTGTCACCTCTGAGGACCTTAGAGACTTCTCCTTGTATATTTTCCACTGCTGGAGCAGGGCATGGGTGGGTTGTTGCACACCCAGCATGGTATTACATACAGTGTCCTGGTGGGCCTTGGTCTTGTGCTCCTTCTGCCCCAGCCAAAACGCTTGGGCTGCTTCAAGCTTGCTGCATCAGTGCCAGGAGCTGGAGGCACTGGGGATATGAACGCCTTGCTGAATTTCCAGTGAAGAAAGAATCCTACCCTACTGTTCATTTATCAATGTTACCTCAAGCTCCTGGGGGAGGGAGGCCTCAATATGCTTCTATTATACTATAGGCTTATAATGAAATTTTGACTTTTGTTTCATGATCAGCATTTGTCTCTGTTGTGCATTTCAATTTGGGGAAAACAGGAAAGGAAAAACCTCAATCTGTTTTATTTTTCCTGGGGTTTATTAATCACCAGGGAGCAAGCAATATTTTCTATGGAAAGTGGTTATTGTTTTGTTCTTGCTTATGATATTAATTTTTTTTGTGAGATATACTGATCTTCTGAATACGTTTGCACTAAATCAGTAGTTCTGTTTTGTTTATTAAGACCAAAGTCTTCCTTATTGTCTATTGTTAGAATTAATTACAAGTCTTTATTGAATTTCTTCCCTTCTCAACAAGGAAGCATTGTAGCAGCAGACTCTGAGGATACATGAGCCACAGTGGTTTTCATAAAGCTCTGACAGGGCCCAAATCAGCTGTTTTGTCATGCACATGGATTTCTGTATAAAGGCATTAGAAAAACTCCCTTACATTTACGTCCAGTAAGTGTCTCCTAGGGTGGCCTACAAGGAAGGCAGCACAATTTTCTGCAGAACATTTTCTGTTTTATCCCTATGATACAGCCTATGACAAGAAGTAGCTCAGCCTTTTTCTTTTTTCTCTCTTCTGTGGAAGTCCCATGAAGAGCAGCACCAATGCTGACCTGTTGGATCTGACTGCTGCCAAAGATGGCTCCTGAAGCTCCTGTGCTTTTGTCACAGCTTGCTGTGGCTTTTTGGCACTGAACATTATGAGCAAACCCATGGGTAGCAAAACCTCTTTTTTTTTTCTTTTTTTTTGGCAGAAGTTCTACCAATGCCATCTAATTGTATATTGTTCTGTGAGGTCTGACATGAAGTGGTTTGGGAGGCATTTGGGATGCAACTTACGTGGGATCATGGCGCTGGAGTGGGTGACTGGTGCTGAGACCTGAGCCAAGCAAGCGGAACGCCTCCATGGGCTGCTGTCAGATCACTCTTAATGCTTTCAGACCATCCTTGGTATGTGCTTCTTTGGATGTAGGGCAGCCTCCTAACGTTTGATTTTGTAATGGGAAAAAGAGCTTGGCTGAGGTATGTGGCTAGTAGTTAGACAAGAGTAAATAGCCATGCTAACAGGAGTTGAGTTACCACTAACCTAAAGCATGTGCCTTCCCAGTGAGCAGATGTGCAGTTCATCCTTCTTTCAGACTCTTCCATTTTTATTCTGCTGTTCTCCAAAGTTTGTTCTCCAGTTGCCAGCTTGCTGAGATTTGTCTCCTTGGTTCTTCTCTACCGAGCCTGGGCAGGAACAAACCCACAGCCTCACTCACTACAAATTGGACAGATTTGGGTAGCAGAGCCTGGCTTTAAGCAGCAAATGCCAGAGAGGTGTTTGAAGTGTTTTCAGTTTCACCAATTTCTTTGCTCCTTTTGTGCACTGACATTTTTCTGGCTCAAAGTGGAAAGGAGTGTAGTGTGGCCTTGAGATACAGCAAGGTCTACAAGTCATAGTGGGGTGGGAAAACAGATGTTTGACAAGGCAGGACCTGGCCAGGGCAACTGCAGGGCTTCATTTAGGCTCTTGGAAAGGACACAGAAGCAGGGAATGCTGAACAAAAGAGCATGGCTCTAGCATCCCCTGCAAGATCCCTCCACTGCTCTTGAGGAAGAGACTCTTTGGGGAAATGTCTGGGACAGAGCATGCTGGCCCTGCAGCACTGACCCTGCATCAGTGGCCCTGCACTGTCTGTCCCAGTGAGTGCAGGTGCAGGCTTACAAGGCTTGCAAAGGAGATCTGGAGCCTAGCTGTCAGGAAAGAGATATGGCACTGAGAATTAATTTGCTCAGTTTGTTCATTCCTGCTGAGAAGGAACGTGTGTCTGTGCAAAATGATGCTGGAAGCTTTAATGCATGCATTCATCCATGTCATGGGTAGAAGGTGAAAAGATTTCTTAATGTTGCTGATTCTCCCCCATAACTCCATGACCTGATTTCCTGTGGTCTGACCATTGGGAAGCTGGAGGAAGAAGTAAGAGAAAAAGTGGTGCATGAATAACCCAAGTAACCTATTTTATCTCAGTCCTGAATCAGTTCCAGTGTCAGGCATGTCTGAGTGTCTGTGGCACCTGTCCCCTTGCTGTGAGGCTGATGGTACTTGGGAAAGGGAACAGGACTGCAACCAGTGCCATCAACAGTGTCTTGACTGGGAAATGCTCACATGCTGCCTAGGAGTGGAAGCACTCAAAGAAACCCAGCATTGGCCCTTGTACCTATGTGCAGGAATGGTCAGTGCTCAGAGGCATGGCTCTGCCTCGTGGAGGTGGGAAGATGGAGCACCTGCTGGTGGATGGGAAAGTACTTGCTGCTTCAATGAGAGCAGGAATCAGCTGGAAGAAGAGTGAATAGAGGATAGGTGTTTGTGCAGCATGAACACCTGGATTTCCTACTGTGCAGCCCGTGGACTTCACAAAAACTTGACTGTGGGCCTATGTGTATTTGTATGAGTGGCGTAACTGAACATAAAATCTATAAGGCTGACAGCATTGCATGGTTCATTCTGCTAGGGCTTGGGGCTTTCCACTTAATTTTTTATTATCTACAGGAAAAGGATGTGAAGTGCCTTTAATAGGGTTCTGCAGAATAACAACAGACATAGCACAGGGATGCTGTGTGTCTTTGCTGGATAAATTCCCAATTGGCTTTTTCTGGAAGTGTTCATTCAGGAAAGAGGATGTGTGCAATGCAGTTAAAACAATAATGGAGCATATAGAGTCAGCCCTCACTGCCACATCATCACCAGGAGTGGTATGTCCTGCAAGGCTGCTACCCAGTAAAGGATTTCCCAATAAGATTGGTAATGCTGGAGGAAGTGAAATTCACAGTGAGCAGTCTGACAACATGTAACATTAATTATCAGTGATCAAATATACTAACAGTTGGGTTAGCAAATACTGGAGAATGAAGGAGGTAGGTTCTCTGTGGGGGAGGTAAAACTTGAGGACAACTGAAAATAGCTCTTTACTTGAGTAAACTTGACTTAACTGAGTAAAGGGATAGCAATGGTTGAGAGGTATTAAGTTAATATTCCCTAGCTTAAAAAAAAATCAGAAAAATAAAGCAGCCTTGCACAATAAGAAGTATGTATGCAGGCACACAATTCACATTAAGGAAGCCGTGTTGTTTTGGTGACGAGCACCAGCCCCTAGGAGGTGTGAACTGCACTCCCACTGGGAAGCTGGAAGAGTGCATGCTGCAGGAAGAATCACTCCTAGGAGTGCCGTCCTGTGCAGACAGAGGCAGAAAGAATGCAGGCATCTCAACTGGATGCTTAATTTGCAGCAAAGCAAATCACTTTGTGTTTATGTTGGAAATGTATGTAAAAAGAAAGGTACAAAAACTAGCTGATGGAAAGGTATTGCTGAGAGGCACAAGGCTTTATTTTATGTGACTCAGTTCATCTTAAAATCTGGAGGATTTCTTGTTATCCTTATAAATAAATCCTGAAATTTTTCCTGAAATAAATCCCAGTGATCACAGTTAAGGATGAAATGATGCACTGAAAATGTAGAAGACCTTGAGGCTCTGTACAGCACAGCATTCCAAAGCACGGGGTCAGAATTCCGGCTCAGAACACGATATGTTTACACATGAATGCTCACACATGCCTAAAAGATTGGTGTTCCCCCAGTCTCCACTTTACATGTGGGCTACATTAACTGATGAGAACATCTTAAGAGAGCTGGGCAGGGTTTTGTTGTCTCAGAAGTAAATGTCAACACTGAAGACACTTTTCTCGTCTTTCTGTCTGTATGTGTGCATGATGAGCAGCTCAACACCTTGCTTTCCCTTGCTTTCCAGCAAAGCAAGCATGTAATTTAAAGGAACTGATGCTCCTGTTTGTTTATGGGTTGGTGATAATGGCTTAGTAATGGCAGACTCTAAGTCACTTTCGACATCCTAACATCTTTTGTGGACTTTTCAGAAATATCTCATTTGCTCGCTTGGTATATAAAAGCTGTTCCTGCTGAGCATAATGTCTTGAATATAATTCTTACTCAATTACTAGAAATGCGCTGTAAACATCGTGGAAATTTGGTAAGGGAGCCGTAACACACTTCATCTATCAATTTACTCTTTTTCTGTCATTTGTCTGACCTTATGAATGGATCTGTCTTCAAAACTGCAAATACAGTTTGAGAAGGAAAGTGGGCTGTGATTATTTGTAGCTATTTTTAAAACCATCTTTTGTCCTCCCATTCTTTGCCATATGTCTCTGTAACTGAGCACAGTGGGAAGTAATTGCAGTTGCAAGCAAAGGAAGAATTATTAGAGTGTTGCTTTAATGAAAATGTTCCAGTTCTGAGCTGATGTGCATAGATATAGAAACTGCAGGAATAATCTTTATTGTAGGAAATAATCGACATTATAGTGGGTTCCTCAGATACGTGTATACTTTAATTTTGATTTGATGTTTCTCTGCCTTTTCCGGTGTAGGAGAGCATACACTGGGGAGCCAGGGAGCTGCGGGAGAGAAGCTGCTTCTGTCTGGGGCCACAGATCACACCAGAGGGCAGGAAGCCTCTCCAAGTCCTCTCCATGCTGCCATGCATTGTGCTAGGGCCCAGGTTCATTCTGAGTGCTACTGAAGATGCCAGAGACTTTTTCTTGAGGAGCGGGTGAGTGGAGGAGAAACATTAAGTGTAAGCAAGGTTGCCAACATAGAACAGCAATTGTGTTTATGTCTGTGAGTTTGCATGGGTCAACTTGGCAGTCAAAAATGCCCCCTCTGACTAGTCCAAAAATCTGAAATTTCAGGTAGGCATGCTAAAGATTTTTTGGAATATTGGCAGTGATGCCTCTTAAATGATGTGTGACAAAGGGACTTGAGAGAGCACCATGTGCTTAGAAGGTCTGAGCCTTTCTCGGAAACTCTGAGTCCTTTGATCCAACAGAAGAAAAATGTAAGCCTTGCCTTGGTGAGCTATGGATCCAATCTTTTTTACAAGCAAGTTGAAATGTATTCACCCCACTTCAGCTGAGGTGGTGGGGCTGCCATCACGCATGTGGAAAGCGTGGTACATTCCTTCTGCTCAATTGCACATTTGGCTTCTCAGCTAATCCTGAGTAGTGGAAAGATTATGTTTGTTTCTAGGAGTCTTTGTTAAACATCCCACACTTTCCTCTAAAGTATCTGGTTTTAGTAGCTGCTGGAAATGTGATGCAGACTTAATGGACCATGTGTTGGCAAGTGCTACTTGTGACACCAATCTAAAGGTCTTAGCCTTTTTTTTTTTTTCCCCTCCATGCCCAAGCATCATTCCTTGTGCTAAATACAAGGTCTTCTTCATTTCCACTTGTATAAACTACAGAGTATTGGTATCTGGGGATTTCCTTGCACATGGAGAGGGAAGACATGAAGTCTGAAGCTACCAAAAGAGGTTGGAATCTCAGACCTCTAAAGCTATTCCAGATGGTCTTGAAACATTAAAGCAAGTTTTATTACAGAGAATAGTTTACATTACACTCATTTATTAAAACCTAAGGACATCTTTATAAAAACTACTGTATATAAAGACAAGAGCAGTGCAATAGCAGTGTAAAACACATTTTTGGTTTACTTGGCAACCACTTTAGAAAGACAACATGATTCATAATATGAAGTTAAGTATGCTGCAAAAAACAGGACAGGTTTAGATCAAAAACTAGATTAGCAAATCACTGGACACTGGCACATACTGATTTCAAACATCAAGTGTTATGTAAACAGTATTATTGTCAGCATATCAATAGTGAGAAATCACTGTAACCCTAGGATTTCTAGTTTGCTTAATTAGCCTAAAATTTGACTGCAGACTATTAAAATGGACTATTGTACTGTATCTATTATCTTCTTAGTGATTTACTACGTATGTAAAAAGAGGACTAGAAAATATGTCTGTCTTACTCAATTTTCAAATTAGAATTTTTGAGGATGAGAAAACATGTTTCCTTTCAGTGAGTTGGTTGGGTTTTGGGTTTTGTTTCAGTTGTCCTAATTTTCATATGTCACCACTGGTAACTAAAGAGAATTGGCTTTAAAAATTGCTTTGATGCACTATTTCAACACTTCTGCAAGTGGACAGTCCTCGTATAGAAATTACAACCATAATAAAACTATTAAAAACAGTTATCTAAAATAGCTGCTACAATATGCTGATGTATACATTAAAAGGCCAGGTTGTTGTCACTTTCTGGTTTTTTTTGTACAATCGATAACCAGGCACAAAATATGGTTAATTACAACACCAAGTCCTGCACAAGCTGTATTACGTATCTTTTTATGTTCTATGTTACGCACAGCAATTATTAAGAAGTTGGACACTCAGTTCTCAGTAAAACATAGGAGAGAAAATGAGTTGGACAAGGAAGAAAGCTTCTGGAACACAAATGTAATTAACAGCCACTGAAGTAGCTGCCATTGGTGTACAGGGTATACAATGAAATTATGCATTTTTTGTTAATTTTATATCCTTTGTTTTTCAAACTAAATCAGGATGGAAACTGAGAAATATATTTTAGCCTAGATCTTTTCTTTTAGAGAGAGATCCTGTTTGAACCAGGCTCTTTCTCCAGAAATACTTGAATGATTCATTGCAGTTCATCTGGTACACCACGATTACTTTGGTCAGGTGAATGCATGGCATTGTCAGAGCTCTGCTATACAGAAGTTTGGAATGTTCAGGCTACGTTTCTTCTAGCAGTGCTCTTCTGAAATATC
Organism: Perdix hodgsoniae; assembly: GCA_035772895.1. NCBI lineage: Eukaryota > Metazoa > Chordata > Aves > Galliformes > Phasianidae > Perdix > Perdix hodgsoniae. The sequence continues at coordinate 4,889,882 of JAPSGF010000041.1, forward strand.
TAGTCAGTATGGGAAATCAGTGTGGGAGAAGGGCTGACAGAAGTCGAGGTTGGGAAATGTGTGTGTACTGTTTCCCTTTAGCTTAAGGCCCAGCAAGCATTAGTCTTATTCAAGGTCTATTCTGCAAAACTAGGTAGGCTATCGGGTGATTATAGCAACACAGTTGATGCACATCATCAGCTACAATGTGGATTTATCCATAAATTAATTGGTAGGCAAAATCAGAACTTCAGCCAGAGAGTATCTACCTTATATTAACTGGCTTTGTATGTAGAATCAAAGGAAAACAAAGAAAACTGCTCATCAATTACAAGGTATACATGTACTAGAAGTAAAGCATAAAACTGCTCATTAATAACGCACAATTCCCAGAGGGAAAAAAACCCTTACAAAATACAGTAATTCACACAAATCAGTATCTAATACAAATTCCTCCATGAACATAAGTTTTTACAAAGCTCTCTGTGGCCCATTGCCTCACAATGAAAGATGCTGACAGAAGGCCAAAGGAGCAAACAGCTACTGCAAAACACCAAGGTGGGATTGACTGCTGTAGGCATAGATACTTTGGTGGCTGTCTGCAAGGGATCATGAATCTTGGAGCCAGTGTAGAAGTGGGAGAGGACACGATGCCTGCAGAGGCATGGATAGTGTTGTTTCCAGCTACTTGGCTTTCTTGCTGTTCTTGCAAGGTGACCCTGCTAGCATCACCATGCGTCCTCACTAGGAGAAATCTGCCAACACTCAGAGCTCAGCTCAATCCCCTGCTGAAGCTCCAGGCTCCCACGATAGAGCCACTGGGGCTGTGCCTATATCTGCACGGTGCTTTTTTGCAGGAGGTTCTTTTTTGTTCCCAGCTGAAGTTCCTTGAATGCTTCTGCCATGCACTAATGAAATGTTCTTGTGAAAAACTAAGGTCCGCTGTGTTTGGAGTGAAACAAGATTTAAAAAGTACTGACTGCTTTTTATTTGAAGTGCTGCAAAGAAGAACACACATTCAGTGGAGAGAGAGGGCAGCCAGGCTTCTGCTTACCTAGAGCAAGGTAGAGCCTAATGCCTGCAGGCTGGCATACTTATTTGCAGCATTTGAGTTCTTGGTAGTTAGTTGTTGCCTGCCTCTATACAGAGGTACTCTGCTTTTTTTATTATTTTTACCAGTTGGATTGCAAAGAAAAGGGACTTGAGCATATCAGTATCCTCTTCAGATCTTCTTTGGAGGCCAGGCACTCCTACGCTCTCTAGTCCTGCTGGCTCCCCCAACAGTGATTGTTCCTGGGGAATTCAGTTGCATACTGTCATGCACTCCAGCAGCTATGAATTAGCTCAGATCTTTCAGAAATCTATCCCTTTTGAGTTCACCTTAAGACTAAAATGCTCTCAAATCAAAAAGGCTAAAAAAATAAAAATAAAAAAATAATTATTCGCAAGGTGCTTCTTTATACTCACTGGCAAAGTGTTCTTCATGCTGGTTGTAGAATAAAATATGTCATTATTATAAAACTACTTGTATCCGCAGGACAAAAGATTAGGCAGGAAAAATTAATTTGGTATTAGCGTGATGCTGTGTTGCAATTTCTAGATGAACTCTGCTTAGTTGTCATTGCCAGGGTTTCCACACATAGATCTTAACAAACAATTACATTTCACAGAATTTGCTCGTGTAATTGATATTGTGTGATTTTTAAGTAAACCTGTCCTGTGGAAAGTTAAGTTAAGCTATCATAACTTAGTGACCAAGTACTCCACGTGCTTCTGTGACAGCATCATTGCTCTTCTGACTTACAAATGAACTCTTAGATTTGAGAGGGATAAACTCTGACACCAGTCAGTGGCTGAGGGAATTGGATTATTGCCTTGTAAAGCAGAGGGACAATGGTATTATTGCTTTTGTAATATAAAGGTTGTTGCTTGTCTTCCAATATTCTTTCAGCTTCAAGGAGTATGGGGGAGGAATGGGGTGTCTGCTGCTTCTTAATAAAAGCTCCCCTCTTCAGAAAAGCATGTGAAGCTGAAGCTGAGATGTATTCAGGTATTTGATATCTTAGCAAAATCAGCTGCTATCCCGCAGTTTGATTGGTGTTGAAGGCTTCACATACCTTGTTATGCATGACAATGTGGGGACTGCCAGCATCTACTCTATTGTGGCAAAGTAATCACCAGAGAACTTTGGAAAAACTCACATTCCTTATTCTGACATTTATATTAGGCTCAAATGGCAATAGATGGATGGGGAGGCAAAGAAAAGTTATCTACCAAAGGTTTGTCTTGTGATCTTTTTCCACCTTTGTCCAGATTTGCCAGAGCAACTTTATTTTCTTCCTACTGAGCACTTTCTCAGACATTATGCTTCCTTTCAAAGATAATATTGTTGGTCTAAAATTAAAATATTGCTTACGGATTACTTTCTTCTGGAAAATCTTTCTACATTGTTTGCCTATAGAAGTTGTCTGAAAGATGTTTCTCTCCAGGTGATTGTTCAACCTCCATCCCGTCGTTTTTCTCTCTCTGCTGCTTATCCACCACTTTTTAAGCTCTTGTCATTGAATTGGTTTCCTTGAAAGCTGCTCCATGGAGTCTGATCTTACCTCTCCCATCCTGAGGCACGTCAATATACTTTTCTGGAAGACATAAAAGACACAGGTTCTCACAGTGCTCTGTAAACATTCAACATCAAAGTATTTTCTGCAAAGATAAAAGTGTAGTATTCTCAGGTGTGGATTTAATTTGGGAAGGCAGTAAAAGAGCAAGGAAATGGGTGGGAAAGAAAAAACTACAGAATCTCAGATCTGAGGTAAAGACAAGAATCAGATTATATTCCAAATCTCTTTTTTTCTATGTGTATGTGGGTTACTGTTTCACATTGCTGAGCCACCTACTACCTTTGTGATGAAAAGATAAAATATTTATCTAACAGGTAACAACTGCTGAACTCTTCATTTCTAGTGCAAGCTGTCCACTCTGACAGTACAAAGTGCAGAGGACTTCCTTTTGCAACTATAAATTTACTTTGACGTAAATTTTATTTGGTTACACAATCTTACTTTCTCTGTTACATGAGCAAAAGGGTATTCCTGTGACCATATTGTAAATGCCTTTAGCAAATATCATGGAGTTTTCTTCTTGCGCTTGTTACCAAGGTATGCATCAGACCAAGAACAGGCGGCTTACTCCAACCTCAATTCCTTTCATACGATGAGAAAATGCTGTTTTTTCTACTTCTGCATATGTAAATGACTATATGTTATAGTTATGGCTTCCTTACAGAAGTGCTGTGTTTATTTTTTGCTTGCAACAAAAACAATAGTGTAATTCCACTCATCTTCACCTTTGCAGAGTGTGTAATGATGTGATATAGGAACTGTGGTAGCATGTATAAGTTACCTGACAACAGAAAGTGTTGAGGTAGACAGGGACTGCTAATCACAACGATAAACTGAAGCGATGCATCTGCTTGCTTGAGTAGGAAAGCATTAAGGGTATGACTAAAAGCTGTTGGAGGCACAATTTGGTATCCTAGTAGCAGCAATACTTTATTAACTTCTCCCAGCAGACTTCTTTGCATATTGGGTATTCCCAAGTCCATGCGCTACATTATACACGTTGCATTTCATTAACGTATAAAATGTAAAGAAACATCTGGTTCAGACAGCAGAATATCCATAGGGAATCAGTATGCTTGAGGTTATCTATCTACCCATCAAATCTGTTTGGTATATGAGGGAGTATATGCTCACTATATCCTTGATAACCATATTCATATTATAAATAGAGCAAAAGTACTTTGGATTCTGTTTTTTCACTGTCCTTTTTTGACCTTGGTAGAAATGGCCACTAACAAATCTGCAGGCCTGCCTCTCTGGAGGCAGAAGTTTGCTTGTATCTAGAAGAGAGCCTCCTGAGACTTGGCCATCACTAACTTAATAAACACCTTGAGAGAGGGGAAAAAGAAGGTGAGAACATGTGCCATGGCTTGGAGCCACCTATACAACACCTTTGGTACCTTCTTTTCACTCTTTTGTGGAGTGCTGCATGTGCTATAGCTCAGATTGTATCAGACCCGTAGCATAATGGAGCTGTAGAATATCCTGAGTTGGAAGGGACTCTCAGAAACCACTCAGTCAAACCCAAAGTCCAAACCCTATGGCTGAGAGTGCTGCCCAGATGCTTCTTGAACTCCAGCAGCCTGGGTCCGTGCCCACTGCCCTGGGGAGCCTGTTCCAGGGTCTGACTACCCTTTTCTTAACCCTCAACCTGATTCTCCCCTGATGCAGTTCCTTGCCATTCACTTGGGTCCTGTCAGCGTCCCCAAAAAGAAGAGATCAGTGCTGCCCCTCTGCTGCCCGTGTGAGGAAACTGTAGGCCGCCATGAGGCCAGCCTCTTGCACCAAGCAGAAAGCACCTGCCCTCTGCTCTCCCAGCTCTGGCTGTGGCTGGTGAAACTGAGCCCAGTCAGCACAGACACCAGGCTAAGTGTTGCCAGAAGTGCAGCTGAAGGTACAACCCTCTGCTTACAAGCTGTTGAGTGGCACAAAGGCCCAATAAATTCCACTTCAGGACCATGTTCTGCTTCGTCTCAGCTTGATCCATGCCCTAGAGTGAGAAGTGTATGGGGGGCAGTGACTGCAGGTTGGACTGATGATGGACCAGTCAAAGGGGAAGGTTTGACAACAGTGGGATCATTGGAAATGCTTGCATTTTCCTAAGGGAAAGAAATGCTGATTTCCATGCATGGTTAGCCAGAGTGCATTTGGCAATAAAACCTTGTCTTGATCGCTTGTGGTTTCTTCTATTGCGTTTTTACATATTAAGAGTTGATGTGCTTGGAGCTGGCTCATCTTGCTGTCACTCACTAGCACAGGTCAACATCCACGTGTTACCCAGACTGCCATTATTATGGCTCTGTCTGGCTGCTCAGGGGACAGACCCGTCATACTGCATCCATTCACAATGACAGACAAGGAAGTAGCTAGCTAAGAAATTGCCTCTTCCTTCACAGCAATGGCTTTGCAAAGCGGCTTAGCTCCACTGAAAAAAAAATGACATCCATTAATAACAAAAGAGTGATTCAGAGCCTCTGGAGAGAAGGCTTTTGGGGGAACTTTTTTCATTTTCTGACAAATGAAGTAAACAGTTGCCACATTCCTGGTTCCAGGGCCTCTTGCAAAGTTAGTGTTCACATAAAAACACTATCAATCACTACAGCCCCTCCAGAACCGAGATAACAAAGCAAACACCCTCTGCCGAGATAACGAAGTGAACAGCCTATGCAACTCTCTGGTATAAAATTGTGTTATGCTGATCAAACACACCCACCCTGATCTCAAAGTTCTGGTGCAGTGCCTTCAGCTCTGCTTGTGTTGGGAGTGGAGGAAAAGCTTTTCATAGGAGGAGCTCAGCTGCTGGTCCAACAGACAGCTTTCTGCGGCAGGAAACCCTGTGTGGATGCACTGATTGTTACAGGCACCAGGCATGTTCTCCTTTCCCATAAATGGAAGGACAAGAGAGAACAATGCACAATGCACCAGATTCCGAAAAAAAGCCTCACAAGTTTGAAAGGAAAGGATATGGAAAATGAATTGCAGGACAAGTACCAAATGAAAAGCCATTCAGTTGTCTAAATATATTGCAAAGCAGAAAGAAATAGAACATAATCTAATGTGGCCTATGGAGTATGCCAAAAAAAAAAAAAGGGAAATAGGGAAATAGTTTTCATGGTTTGGCATCTGTACTGTCCAATGATTGTATTATACATAGCAAATAACACAACATCCAGAATGTATGCTAAAAGAATCCTCAGGTTACCAATTCTAAATCTTAAAAGCTATGACATGCAAGAACGAATACTGCCTCTGCAGTCTTAATTTGGCCCTCTTATTTGCGCAAAGAAAAGCAGAAAGCCTCAGACTTTAGATCGGGCTTGTCTCCCTTCTTTGGGAAAACCTTTCTTTGGGAGAACATCAAAATAGCTGAATGAATCATTTTTTTCCACTGTAGCGGCAACACTTCAGACACAACTAACTTCAGGTTGGAGCAGTAGTCTGAAGCGGTAACAAATTTTGTTCTTCTGAACTATGAGCATTTCAACATCACGCAGTGGCTTGGGATGTTGCTATCTTGACGCGGAGGAGCATTAGTGTGGCCCTTGTTTTCATCCCCAGGCTGTGATTTCTTGCTGGCTTATGTCACCTCTGGTGCCCCACAAATTCTCCCCATACATCGTAGTACCTGCAGGGGGTCTGATAAAAGGGCTGCCTTTAAATGGAGACAAATTGGTTTTGTTACAATCTTTACGCAAAATTACTGCTGTCACTGGTAGCCATTGCTAATGTTTCTAAAATACCAGTTGGCTCAGGGCAGAGACATCTGCTGCTTAAGAGTTTAAACAAAACCCAGGCACTGGAAATTTTTGACTAGAGAAACAGACTCTGATTTTTCAACTTGTATGTTCTTTCTGCTTTAGCTGACAATTCTGCAAAGGTGGAAATGTCTTGTAGTGTTTGAAAGCCAATAACTCAGGAAGTGTTAGGGATTAAATGGAAAGAATATGTAGCAAATGTCAGATTGATCAGAGTGAAGTTTATTCCTCAGCTGCAGGACTAAGAAAAAGAGGCAGACAAAACCAGAAGCTTCTGTCCTGGTGGGTGTGTTCTTGGCACATGGGGGCACCTAAATGAGGCCAACTGAGAATTGGCCCCTTTGCTGAGCAGTCACAAATGCCTGAGAAATTGCTGTCCATCAGCTGTTAAGGAACACCATGGGAAGTAATGACAGGCCCACAAGCCCAGGGGGGGCATGGGACTGATGGGTATGCTGAATTTTGCTCATATTCTGCTGGAGTGTTTTGGAGAGTATCCTTTTTGAGGCATACACCAACTGCATGAAGCTGGTGGCCGGTAACTTACCCAATGCATGTGTGAGTGGTGATGAGAAAGGTTGCTACATGCTCTGGTCTAAGCGTAGATGGAGAAATGTGAATCACAGTTATGCGAGTCACAGTTCTGGGGTGTAGCACCAGAGTGCTTAGCAAATTGAACAGTTCCCTGCTGGTTTAAGAGATAGCTTTCTGGGGTTTCTCTGCCTTGCCCTTCTGGAGGACAAACCTGCTCTTTTGTTCTCATAGCTCACCAGCCACCATCTTGATACATGAGCATCACAAAAGGGCAGGTCTTTTCACTCAAAGGGTGGTGACACACTGGAACAGGCTGCCCAGAGAGACTGTTAATGCCCCATCCCCAGAGACACTTAAGGCCAGACGGGCTGTGGCTCTGGGCAGCCTGGTCTAGTGGTTGGCACCCTGTACATAGCAGGGGAGCTGAAACAAGATGATCTTTAAGGTCCTTTTCAACCCAGGCCATTCTGTGATTCTATGATTTGCAATGAGGATCAGCTGTGGATTGGAAGAGACTGCATTTATTTGGTGTGTTCTGGAAGGCTGAGTCCTACTGATAAGTCTTCTTCAATGTGCTCAGAACAGTGCTGGCATGTGCCAAGGACTTCAGCAGTAGGAGAGAAAACCTTCTGTGGTGGGTTCACTGCAGTCCTACTGAAGCAAATTGTAAAAGTGAATGCTGTGTTAGCTGTCTTCAGTACTGGAGCACTGCAGAAATGCATTGACAGTAGCAATTATTCCTTACAATGCTTGAGAAAGGAATACGCAAAAAAGTTCCGAGCTTTTTGGTAAGCAGAGCTTGGGATGTGCTTGGATTCCAGGTCTGCTATTAATTAAGCTAACAGAGAAAATGGGTTTTAGTAATATTTGTGATTGCACAAATTAAATACATCTTCTGTCCCATCAGTGGGGCTGGGTGGGAAAGGAATGAAGATGAACAGGATACAGTTTTTTCTGTATTTTACTGAAGGCTATATTTTACAATTCTCACCAAGCATGGTGTATTGAAATCAATAGAGTGGCTAACATAAATATGTATTACTTACTGTGAATAATGGTTCCTGAACTGTGAATGATGATTTCTGGAGTAACTCTATGCTTCTGAAATATGTATTTTTCAATTAGTAGTCATGTGTTTCATTTGATAGTTTCTGGCAGATACTCCCCAACACAACTCTCCTGGACCACTCAGCTGGGGAGACATTGAGTATTTTTGAAGGAAATATGAAGTGTTCAAACTTCTGATTTATGAGCATTGAATAGAGAAAGAGATGAAGGTTTGACGACATAAATTGAAAGATATCACCGAAAACTCTATGTTTTCCCTCACTGAAATACACTGATTCTTTAATGACTTGAATTTTTTTCTTCCTTCTATTAAGGCTATGAAAAATATATATATACTCCAGACATCCTGGGACTACCAAAGCATCTTAGATGTGTGGACCACCTGTAAGTAAAGTGGCAGCAAGCTGGACTGCCTGATTTGCCTTCTGAAATCCTCCATTCACTGTCAGTGTCTGATCAGCTGGGTCAGCTGAGGATGCAATTCCTCTGGCTGATTGTTGCCCAGTTTTCCTGCAGGCTGATGTGTGGCAGCCATTAAATAACTGATGTACTTGAAGGCCAATTAATTTGCATAGTTTACAAGAAAAACTGGTTTTATTGTGTGCAGTTTGAGCTACTTCTGATTTTTGTCAAGACTTCAAGGAGTTCTGATGACAAGCTCAGTGGTAGTATGTAATTAACTGAGATTTCTTGTTCTATTTGAGCCTGGGGTCATTCTCACGTGTTTTCAGCTAACTGGAGAGACCAGCATTTTGAATTGCATTTATATCATGCAGGGAGATGTGACATAAAATATTTGGGCATGGAGAGGCTAAGAGAAACCACTGCTGGAAGCAAGATGTGATGGGGTTTTTTTGCCTGGTTCTTTGAGCTCTGGAGCATGTTTGCTGTTCAGAAAGGAGATTCCACCAATGTGTGATGTGTTGGTATAGATTCTGTCATCACTGGGTTTTACCTCACCCAACTTTAGACATCAAAATGACCGGATGTTCTCATTTTGAAAAAATGACCCCAGGCCCATTACTGCCACAAGAAAGAAACGGGCATCTCTGCAGAGTGTTCTCCTCCTGGGTCAGGCACCGAGTTGGATGGGTGATGCTGTGGGGACTCTCCTTTGTCCTTACCACAATGCACAGCGGCATGATGAGTTCAGGGGCAGATATTTAGAAGTAGGATGCCAAACTTAGGGAATCAGTGAACCCACTCACGCAAAAAAAAATGATAAAAATTTCTAATACCAGTATGGATTTCCATTACCATCATGTTCAGACTCTTACTGACACAGGCCAACATATAATTTCCTATGTAAATATAACCAGCCATGCTGTTTACAATCCAGTATTACTAAATGGAAGCTGTTCTGTAGTCTCCGTGTTCTGTCTAGAAATGTTCTTGTTTCAGGTTTACTAATGAGCTGATCTGATTCGTGTGTTTAAGACCTGTAATGTACTACAAGATTTTGATGGAAAACCCAAGCCATGTAGATTATTTCCTCGCACACTGCTGCATCTGAACAGACAAGCAATTTCTTATACTGGATGTAAATGTGCAGTCCCAAATGTTTCTCCCCTCTCTTGTGAAGTCCCAGTGGCTCAGAGGCAGGATGAGTGCATCTCTGAGGCTACACCCCAGGCACAGTTACACTGCAGGTGCTTCAGGCCCCTGTAAATGGGCAGTGGATGGGCGCTTTTTGGGCAGGCCTTCACATTCTTCTTCTTCTTTTTTTTTTTTTTTAATTAAAACAGTAAATGCTCTTTGAAACCCTTTAAAAAAGTCTGAGAACCTTTGAATATTTCTATGCCAGTGTTAAACGATCTGAATGATTTGAATGTCTCCAATTTCAGCTCATCTCAGTTTCCCAAAAGCTGATGTTACAGGCTTTCAAGATCTGTTTCCACAAAGGGGCTGTGACATACATAAGATATTCAAGTGTTCTTTGCATTTGCAGAGCTCTAACACAGCAGTGTCAGATGTAACTCTAAAATCCAAGAGAACACAATGAGAAGTACAAGAGGCTTTACAAGAGCATGTCCTTGTATGTAAAATTGAAGTACGCGATATGAGAAAAAGGCTCCTTTCATGCTGGCTGACAATTTGAATTTAACAGTTCCATAAAATTTATAGGATGATGCATATGCATTTAGGAGTTGACATTAATTGAACTGCCCAGAAAAGATACCAAGTGAATGAAAAGTGAGGTCATACGTAAGTACTGTAGGTAGATGTATAGAAGTATAAGTACACACACAAAAATTTGTATGTACACATGCATATTATATTAACATTTTGCCTACTATTCGTAATTATTTTTTATCAGGCTGACAAGCTCTGTATATACTCTGACAGAGTCTTTATGTAACTGGACACACGGTATAGAAACTAACCCTATTTCTTCATAAAATTCAAGAACTGACTGAGCTAAATAAAGGTGGGCTAATCTTCATCTGGTGACTAGCCTGCTCCTGGCATCCTATCTCTTTTTGCCCTTGTGCTCTTTACCACCTTGGCATCAGCCAGATGCAACTTATTAGAATTGCTGCCTGGCACATCCTGAAGGCCAACAGCAGATTAAACTCCTATGTTCCTGGAAATGAAGCATCTGGAATCTTCTGAAGAGCTTTAGATTTGAGTGTGCTTGTGCAATCTGTAGAGCTGTAGGGTTCTGACTTCTGTGTCAGTGTTCTGTGTTCTGTGGAGTCAGTAAAACCAAAAGACACTGAATTTGCAGAAGAATTACATTAGAACCAGGAGATTTTATTTCTGGATTCCACCAGAAAGAAGGCAGCAAGGTTGGTTTGCAAAGCAGAGATAAATGTACTGCTCGGATCTCAGCTGGATCACCCACAATGGCTCCTAGTGCAATGGAACAGTCCAGGCTTTTCATTCCCTGCTAGCAGGGTGTGTGGTCAGGGACTGGGGGCTGTGTGGTTGCCTGCAGTGGGAGGTGGCCAAATCCTGTATCACCCAGCAGTCAGGGAGGTCCCAGGTCCCTCTGCATGCTTGATGCACTCCTCAGTGCCCACCTCACCTCAGCCCTTGTTTAGCTTCCTCAGTTATGCACCTCTTTTCACAGAATCACAGAATCATCAAGGTTGGAAAAGACCTAAAAGATCATCCAGTCCAACCATCACCAATACTCCCCAGCTAAATCCTATCCCTCAACACAACATCCAAACGTCTCTTGAACACATCCATGTTCGGTGACTCCACCACCTCCTTGGGCAGTGCATTCCAATGCCTGACCACCCTTTCCGAGAAGTAATATTTCCTAATGCCCAGCCTGAATCTCCCCTGGCGCAGTTTGAAACCACTGCCTCTAGTTCTATCACTGTCTACACGAGAGAAAAGGCTGACCTCTAGCTCACCACAACCTCCCTTCAGGAAGTTATAGAGTGCTATAAGGTCTCCCCTGAGCCTCCTCTTCTCCACGCTGAACAATCCCAGCTCCTTCAGCCGCTCCTCATAAGGCCTGTGCTCCAGGCCCCTCACCAGCTTCGTAGCCCTCCTCTGAACACGTTCCAGGGCCTCAATGTCTTTCTTGCAGTGAGGGGCCCAAAACTGAACACAATACTCGAGGTGCGGCCTCACCAGTGCAGAGTACAGGGGGACAATGACCTCCCTATTCCTGCTAGTAACACTGTTTTTGATGCAAGCCAGGATGCCGTTAGCCTTCTTGGCCATCCGGGCACACTGTCGGCTCATGTTCAGCCGAGCATCAATCAACACCCCCAGGTCCGTTTCCTCCACACAGTCCTCCAGCCACTCCGCCCCAAGCCTATAGCGCTGCCTGGGGTTGTTGTGGCCAAAGTGCAGGATTCGGCATTTGGTCTTGTTGAACCTCATCCCGTTGGCTTCAGCCCAGCTCTCCAGCCTGTCCAGATCCCTCTGCAGGGCCTCGCTACCCCCAGGCAGATCCACACTCCCAGCCAATTTGGTGTCGTCTGCGAACTTACTGAGGGTGCACTCAATGCCCTCATCCAAGTCATCAATAAAGATATTGAAGAGGACAGGCCCCAGCACCGACCCTTGGGGAACACCACTCGTGACCGGTCGCCAGCTGGATTTAACTCCATTCACCACCACTCTCTGAGCCCGGCCCTCCAGCCAGTTCCTTACCCATCCAAGAATGTACCTGTCCAAGCCACGGGCTGCCAGCTTCTGCAGGAGAATACCGTGGGAGACAGTGTCAAAGGCTTTGCTGAAGTCTAGGTAGACCACATCAACAGCTCTCGTTTTGCTCTCTTTTGCTCTCGTTTCCATCTTTTTTTCTCTCCTGTATGTTGAAGAACTTCTAGAGCTCTCATTTCCCCTCCAGGAGGGCTGGAGCAATGTGCATGTGCTGTGTCCCTTAGCCTTGTCTGAGCCTGAACTTGCTGCAGCTGCAGAACGGTCAATGAAGAAGGAGAATTCCAGTGCAGCACTGGAATTCTGATCCCCAGACCTCAGGGTTTTACAGTTGCTCTTTGTTTAATTAGCTTTTTAAAATACATCTTGGCAGCATACAGGAAATCCATTCATTTCTAGAAATTAAATGCTTACTGATGACATATGGGGGAAAAAAAAAAGTATCTCTTGAAATAGTTGTTTCTTTTACCAAAGAGTCTTATTTTCTACTTTCGCTTTTCAATACTAGGAAGGCTAGTCTCCTGATATAGAGCTCAAGAAAAAAAGGTAGCAATTTCTGTGATGAGAGATAGATTTCAGTGTAGGAGGAAACATCACAGCATTGTGTTTCTTGTAATTGCTCTTTTTCTGGAGGATTTCTTTTTTTTTTCTTTTTTTTTCTTTTTTTTTCTTTTTTTTCCTACAGAATTTGTGTGGCTTCTCCAGCAGCATGAAATTTAAACTTGTTTAAATAAATGTCTGAATACACTTCGGATAGGAACACAGAATATTTTTAATGTTAACAGAATGATTGCGGCAGCAATTAAAAAGAAGAAGAGCAAAGCTGTCATGGTGTAATCTGGTTATGGTGTCTGGTTTCCTGTTGTAGATCCAGTATATATTTGTTTTGCACATAACTGCTAAAGCAGTATGCAATTCTTAGCTTTATTTGTAGTTAAGAGCAGAAGATCCGCACCTGCAAGAGCACCACTGGAAGCAGTGCTGCCTGTAGAAAAGTTTTCTGCAGGATGTCCCTTCCTTCTCCCTCCCTGCTTTCCACACAGATTGAGACCTGGAAAAGTGCAGGTGAGTCGGTGTGGACAGAAGAATCCAAGGGCCCTGGCAAATTTCAGCAGAGTGGGCAGAGCTGCATCATTCAGCTCTACAGAGAAAAGAGCTTTGATTCCAGTGGTGGGACTGTGACTGGCTTATTGCCTTTGAATTATCTCATGGCTGTATCGGGTTGATGGGGCATAAGGCTTGCTTTGGTTGCAATAGGAGCATTGTGCATGTATCTGTGACAGCACATGACCCCTGCTGAGGAGTTCTTGAGTGCAGAAGAAGAAAAGCTGTGCTTGTCTGGTGTCATCTGGCTGAGGTATCCCACTTGGTATGGCTTACTTTTAACAGTCATTTATGAAGCACGGAAATGTATGTTTTGAGCAATTATAATGCCAGCTGGATGTTGCTCTCCGTTCTGTGCTATTTGTCATTATTTGTTCACTTGTTTGTGTTTGTGCATGTTTGTATTGTGGATCTACTGCATGCTCATTTTTTCATGACAGATATTCATGCTTTTTGCAGCTGCCCAGTGTGACCGTGCTTTTCAGGTGTGCACTTTAATATTAGATGAGAGGCAGAAAGGAAGTAATAATTCAGAATGAATAATTCAACAACAGGTATCACACGCACGCAGTGTAATGGAGAATCCTGCTGTGTTGGGTCAGTGTTCTTGTGTCCACTACAATCTTAGAGTACTTCTAAATAAAAAATGGGAAGCTGACAACATACAAAAATAACCTTCACTTCTTCATCTCCTACCACCATGGGCTTTCTGTGCCGACAGAACAGTAGTGACAAGGAGTTAGCAGGTGATGCTAAGACCAGAATTTGCCCAAAGATTTCCATGCTTTGGTTTGCTTACGCAGTCACTACAGAGTCCAATTGGCATCGGCAGCTAGTGTGCAGCAGCTGCATAATCAGGAGTTTATTGAAGAGCTGGGGAGGAAGAAGGACATGTTTGTCCCCTGTGTTCCCAGACATAGAGGATGAAACAATTGGAAAAAGCATTGTGTGATTCTGATTTGCAGCTGTTGGTCCCTCTTCTCTGTAAGTCTGATGTGAATGCAGTGCTAGAAATACTGATGATGGTATGTGTCTTCTGGGAGCCCAGCCTCACACATTCCCCAGCTGTTCTGCTTATGGTCCTCTGTTTGGCCTCCTGTGCAGTTTCAGATGATACAACCAAGCTAGGGACTCTTGCTTATATTCCACAAGTCATCTTGCCCTGTTATAAAATCATACCTAAGGGGTGTTTTGGTGCAAATCAAGCTATTTCCTTGCAGAAATGTACACTTAAGTGAGATGAACACCCCTGCTAAACTCCAGCTGTTCAATGCTAGTGACATGTGTAAAATCATCTTCCAATATACTGACCAAAAAAGAAATAAGAGTGAGAAGCACCCAAGTGATTCAGTCCATCCTAAGGGAGATGAACAGCCCTCTGGAAATTTCTCTCTCGGTGTGTCAGGGAGGATGTCTAAATAACTGGCTTGGGGTATATGCTTGAGTTTCAGATGGCTAAACTGGCTGAGGTTAATCCTTCTCTTTCTCACCACTCTAAATTTGAATAAATTGATCAATCAGGTATTAGACATTTTCTGTTTTTGCTACCATCCCTTGTTATCTGAAATCTCCTCGCAAAGAATTTACAGACTGGGATCAAATTAAGTTTCAGTGCTCTTTTAGTCTTCAGCTTTTTAAAGTTCTTACAGTTTAACAGACTTTCCATAAGTCAGACCAACCCACAGCTCTTTTCCAAATGATCTCCCACCTGCTATTAGCATGTTTTTTCTACAGGTGGTGAAGGTGATGTTTCCCTCCAGCACTCTCACCGCTGCTAGTGAGATAACAGCTCCCTACCTCTAATTGGCATTTCCATCTTTATATACTTAATAATTTATTTAGCTCACTTAGTCATGATGTGGTGCAGGAAGCTCATGGTGGCTAATTACCTATTGTATTCCTGGATATTTTAAATGCAATCAGCAATGCCTGAAGCATAACAGTTAAGAATAGGCTGTGCTTTTTTCCCTGACTCTTATATACCCTCTTTCTGCTACGTAATGCAAAATGTGCATCTTGGTGCAGTAAGGCAAGATCCTCCCACAGCCTCCAGTAAGGCAGAACCTTGCCCTAGCATGAGGTCTATATGTGCAGATCCACTCAGTGCACTGCCATGTGGTTTCTGTGAAACCCAATTGGAAAATCTGGTATATATATTGTGTGTGGAGCAGGCTGAACTTGGGATACCTGGAGCCAGAATGTATAGCCATCTACATACCTCCACAGTCCCAGGATTTAGTGCCTGCTGGTTATAAAGAATGGGTGATCCCTGGAAATCACAATACTAGTTTGGGGGAGAACAGCAGGGTAAGATTCTTGCCCTTGTCAAATACATTCTCCAGTGGGACTTTCAGAAGCCATATTAACTTTTCTGCCTCATCTGTCGCACTAAAATAACAGGACTGTAAGCACTGTGAGGATAAATACATCTTAGAGCATTAAGTATTTATTTCCTTTCATAGCATACAGAACAGTGTGTAACTCCAGTTATGGCTAATGGTCATGAGAACTGACTTCAAAAAAGATAAAGAAACACTAGCAAATTCCTTAATTTATCACTAATTTTGTAATCTAAAATCTTATCTAAGCTTCCCAGACGATGTTTGCAATAATCTAAATGGGAGAAAGGGACAAAGGAAATAAGGCAGGGATTACCCATGCAATCATTGGAAGATCAGGACTTGTAATGGGAATTGGATTACTTGTCACTACCCTAATGCTTAACAAGCTCTTTTGCTGTTATTGTGCTCCTCTGTAAACCTTCCCTTACAGCTAGCATTATTTTGTGGATTATGGGTTAAGTATAGTTGTGTTACTGCTTCAGGTATTCTCACTCTTTGAGTTCCTTTTACTTTACATACTCCCAGGGAAAAGAGGCAACCTAAGCAACACCAGGCAAATACTGAATCAAAATTAATTTTGGTATCAGTAGCACCATAGCCTGGTTGTATTTTTAACACATTCACAAAAATATTCATGGCCATTTTTATCTTCTTTTAGTTGTACATACAAATTGTGGGGCTCTTTTAGCAGGGACTCCATTCTTGCTCTGAGCTTTCAGAGGCTTCATGAAAGAGTGGAATAGGAAAAAAAAGGAAAAAAGTCAGTCCCCATCCACCCGTGTAATTTTCTTAGATGTCTGAAAAATGTAAACTAAGCAAGCATTTCTGTAGATTATCTCAGTTATTAACTTCAGAAGCATAAGAGAAGTTTGAGAGTTTTTTCGTGATCAGAGGGGATGAATTCGGGTCACTTTCAATCAGAATTTGTTCAGAATATTTCAAGTAAAACTGTGATCAAGATGAGCTGTTTGTGCAAGTATGATAAAAGGTTCTGTGCTCAGAGCTTCAGTGACTCATCACTTTCAAGAGACGAGAAGTTGGGAATGAGAAGTAGAAAATAACGTGCCACCCTCATCTGCGTGACTGATTAAAATCTGTATCGCTAATCAAGCTAGAATATAGTTAATGACTTTAATTAATTTACTGTAATTTTTGATGAAACTCATTGCAATTACTTGCCCACATGCTGCTACATGATAGTAATGATTTTCAACAGGAAGAAGGCAGACTTTTCAGAGAGTTTCAGCTCTCCTGGCAGCATCGCTTTAGTGACTGCAAGGAATTGCTCTAATGCAGGGCTCGCCTCAGTGGTGTGATTAGCTCCTATTAACACACAGAAACTCCCTTAGCCATGAAAGCTCCTTCATGCATACCCTAATCGACTTTGTGCCATAGCACCAGTTCTTCAGAAAGAAAAGCTGTAGGCAGCCCTTTTGCCCTTTAAATCCAAGCCCATCAGTCTCTGCTCTGCCAGGTGATCGCATGACCCTCAGAGCAGACCCCTTACCATCACTGCTATAACACCTGCTGTAAATGGTCCTATCTCCACCATCCTTACATCTGTGAAGCTATTTGGAGCATAAGGGTACCAATACACACAAACAAAAGGAAACAGATCACTCTATTGGGTAGTAAAGAGAGGTAGTTTGAGTATTTCACAGCTTCTTGGCTTCCTGTCCTTTAAGACACCTACCCACTTTCCACCATTTATTCTTCTGATGCTGCTCTGTGGAAGCAGCATGTTGCTGTGCTGATTAGCCTGTCTTCTCCAATGTTTAAAGTCACATGCCAGAGGTTTGCCTCCTTGTTCAGTCTGGGATCATGTTATTACCTGCTGCTGGACTATTGATATTTTTAATTGCTTGAGCTATATTTGTCCTACTTCTGCTGTCAATGCTTTGAACCACGTTCATCTCCTTATCATTTCTGATTTCCTAGGAACTTCTTATGGCAAACTTTAAAGCCTCTTTCCAATAGATTTTCTTTATAATTACATTTGTAGATATCTATGTACATGTATCCATAGAATCATAGAATCACCAAGGTTGGAAAAGTCCTGCAACATCATCCAGTCCAACCCTCCCCCTATCACCAAAAGTTCTCACTAAATGATAACATCTTTCATGTAACTTCTCCAAAACCTTTTAAATTCCTGGAAAATAGTTTGCTGATTGACACAAATGTTCCTTCATGGCTTAATGGACAGTAAAATGACTCTAATGTTTCTCAAATTTCAAAGCTTTTTCATCTGTTTTGCTTTTGAGACTAGAACAACCATTTTTCTGATATCTTCCTAATGATGAACACACCGACTGTGTCTAATTGCTGGCCTCTTCTTGAACTGTGTGGTGAAAGATCAATATAAAACCAAGGTCATACAAACATGTTTTATCACTTTTCTGATGGAATGCCTAATTGCTTGCTTGTCATTGTCTGCATCATGAACTAATCAGCAACAGTGACAATAGAAGTAATGATGCTGCAGATCCTTGACCTCAGCTTTCAATGCAAATAACTGCCTGACACTGTTACCATTTATGGTCACATTCAGCATTATAACATAAGATTTTGATGATTTGATTGTTATTTGGTATTCCATGGCACACCATTATTTCATGTAGAAATGTTAACACACTCTAAAAGATCTTCTGCAGCCCTGTATAAGGATTATGACAAATAGCTTTTGTTTAATAATAATTCTGAGAATGATAAGCTGCTCTATACATGACCTATGTTGTTCCTACATGAGTTAGGAAGTAAGATATCTGTTTCTTGATAACCAAAATCTATGTTTGTGGTGACTTTCCAAGACACTGACAGCAATGAGATTTTCATTTAGTTTCCACGCTGTTGAGCATCTGGCTCCTAGAAGGAGGTAATGGGTAGGAGTAAGAACTACTTAACAAATAATTGTGCCTTTAAAATTAAGTGGCTTTTGTTGTGACAGAAATGATGGGATTTGTTGATAAAACTTGTGATATCGTGCTCATTCCTGTGTATGACACCGTAGTGTTGTGACATTATGCAGTAGAATTGCAGGCTTAGTTGATTTCTTCTGATTTTGTATGGATTTTATGCTGTTATCTGGTAATTCAGCAACATATTTCTGGATTTGTTATAATGCAGGTGAACTAAGGATCTGGCTCCAAGACAATCTATCAAAATATAAGAGAAAATTTGAAAATGGAAATTGTTCAGGACCAGTTTTCAGTATTTTACTAGCTTTCATTTCTCAGTGTGTAGAGTTTATTTAACAATTGTCTTCAGATAATCATTTAACTACTCACTTTTCTACTAACTGCTGTTTTCTGACAATTTGTTACCGCATTTAAGTTAGTTAAGTGACTTCAATGGGTTATTTAAAAGAAAAGACTTTCATGAAGTTGATAAATACGGCAGTCCGTGTTTGGTGGGTAGGCTAAGAAATAAGTATACAGACAGTATTGATCGTCCCATACCCAATGAATCTGTATGTGACAAGAACATACAGAGATAAATGTTGCAATATTGGGTTTGACTTAGCAAAAGGAAAAGGAGAATAGGTGTGAAACAAAGCATATGTCTCATTTGTGAAACAACAAAAGAGGCAGTGTCTACCAGCATATACAAAGGATTGCCTGGATTTAGACTGAAGCGGGCAGAAACCTTACATACTGTCTTTACATCTCATCAACAGCAAATTTCAAAAAACAGGAAAGAAAGCACACAGTAACTTAATTTATCTTGCACTGTTTAAAGCAAAATGATGAAATTCAAAACTTTCAAGTTATTTGCATGATTATAGTACTGAGGCAAGTAGGCAGGAATCAGAGCATAAAGGACTCTGGGGTGCTTGGTTCCAAGTCCGTTGTCCATTTGTGCTCTTGGTTTCCTCCCTGATATCAAGTAGGAGCCCAGGCAGAAGGGCTGCAATGCAAAATCAGTTTTGTCAACTGGCTCTTCTAGGAGCAGAAAGTGATTTCCCTAGCTTAGTTTTCTAAGCAATTTCTGTTTTTACAGTTATGCAGTTCTTAGCAAACAGACAAGAATATTTAGACAAAATCTGTGTAACAGTATCTTTATTCTAAATGGATAAATTATGAAGGGAATGGTAGATGTTACCAGATACATTTAACATTTGTTACTAGGCAGATATTCCAAGACTTTAACTCCTAGGTAGCTCTCTCATAAAAGCTCTAACAGATTATTTCATTTTATTTATTCATTTATTTTCTTTCTTTAAAAAACAAAAACAAGAAAAAAACACCTATTGGCACGCTAGTTTGCCATACTTAATCTTGAATGTAACACAACAGTCTAGCTAGGGGGTTGTAAATAAGGTCTGCCAGATTTTGTTCAGTTTGTTGCTTTGTCTTCTATGGCAGCAGCCTCTGCCCAGGATTCTCCCACCACCCCAGCACTGAGTACTTTTGCTGTACTGTGGTACATTGCACAGCTGCCTCTGTTTAGAGTCAGTGTCCCTAGCGAGGTGACAGCAGCAAGGCTGCCTGTGCAGCTCTTGGAAATTACTGAATCAGAAGACCTACCAAATGTGGATAGTGTTTCAAAAGCTAGTAAGAAAGGAATTATTTCACATAGTTTTTTTTTAGCTACCAGCAAAGTGGCTGTGGCTTTTTTTGCACAGCTACTGCGGATGTGCTTGGTTATCTGCTAGCTTTTGTATTCAGCCAATATGTTTTTGTTTTCTTCCCTCTGTAAGATGTTTGGTAGTCACTGGAAGAGGTGTGAAGTACTGGTGTGCTAAAAAAACATTCTACTTTTTGTCTTAGAGACAGTGCATCTCAGAGGAACTTGCAGCCAAACTGGGCTGCAACATATCATGTAGGGAAGTTTAAACAGACTTGCTTTTGTCTAACCCATTCCAACTGCATAAATGAAATAATCACAAACTCACCCTGCTGGGCTGATAGCTTTTCTGATCCAGGGCAAGCAGCAATTTCTGAAACTGTGACTCATGTGGCAGAACATACGGCCACTTACAGAGTAGACATAGCCCTGAAGACAGAGGCAGCAGTCAGGCCTTCATGACAGCATCCCTGCACTATGCATCCTTGATAGATGTGGGGAGGAGTTTCACATCACCAGAACAAGGCAGATTATGTTCATCTATTCAACAGCTACAACACAGCCACAGGAAATTTGGAAAACACTGCTAGGCTGCCCTTGTGCACAGCGCTTTTGTGTGATCACCCTGATCTTTTTTATTCATTACTGACTATGAATATTCCTGGGGTAGCAAGACCATTTTTCAGCATTGGTGTGGACGTTGATTCTTCAACTTAGAATATTTCCTTGTATTGCTCCCTGGCTTGCACTTAGCTGAGCAGCAGTAAGGATTTCCATGCTGCTTGTTGCTGCTTGATATCCAGCTGTTAAAAAGCCTGCTCAGGCTGCTCCACCTGCAGATTCTCACATGGACCAATAAGCGTGGAAGGACACAGCTCACACACCTCAGCAAGGACCTGGAAAAACCACCACAATGGCTTAAGCTCAGTCATTTGCAGGCTGCTTTTTTTGAGTCTGTGACGGTGTTTGGGCCATGGGAGGTACATCCAACAGGACCTGGACTCAGACCACAAAGGCCTTAGGACAGCCCTCAGATGGTTTCCATACTAAGGAAGAAATCAACATTAGTTGGGCTACAAAAATCTATACACTACATGGTGAAGAAATGTTATTCTAAATCAGGCTTGATGTTTCTGAGATTAATGGTTTTTCTTTCTTGTCCTTACACAACACTGCAAGCCCTCTACCCATCAGTCAGCAGCTTGCATAATGGATTCCAGACTTCTTTAGCTATAATAATATTCTGACTATACATGGCCTTTCTTGTCTCCAGAAAATAACAGAGCAGACTGCTACAACAAGATGTTTAAACACCTTGGGGTGGTTCCATCCCCATATTCTATTGGCTTGCTTTATCTTTTCTCTCTGACATCTCTGTCTCAGTTATTGATTTCATAGCCAATTCACAGTATGTAAACTAAACATTAAATGAAATGATAAAAGAATGAGCATGTTTTTTTAAATCCAAGGAGACCCCACATTGCTTTACAAGACATATGTTAATCTTGACACTGTTCTTGGGATATTTGCTTACGCTGTCAGTAAGGACAGGAAGGAGACAAAGTCTGCAGTGTTGCTTTGATTCTTCATAGAATGATAGAATCATCTGAGTTGGAAGGGATCATGAAAGGTTATCTAGTCCAACTCCCCTGTAGTGAACAGGGACATCTGCAGCTCGATCAAGTTGCTCAGAGCCCCATCCAGCCTGACCTTGAATGTCTCCAGGGAGGGAGATTCACCACCTCCCTGGGCAGAATGATATGCAAGATATGCAAGAATCACATTCCTGTTATCATACGGTACTATCTTCTAGAATGATGTTTTGTAATTGTATTATGAAAAATGTAGTACAGGAAGCTAAAACTTTGGTATCTTTTGTCATCAAGAAACCCTGTGAACTTTTTCGGAAGACATTTTTAACAGTATGCAAGTTTCATATCCTGGGATATATGCATATCTCACAGAACTAAAAAAATCTGTTTTGCATTTTCATATAGTATTTTTATTATTTTTGAGCAGAAAGAAAGCTCATTTATAAATTGGAGCCTTCTTACGGTATGACACCAACTATATATACATGAGTGTATTTGTGAGGTGTTAAAAAAGAGTGTGTATTTTCTCAGTGGAGGTAAAAGCAGGGATAATTTTGATGCTTTAAGTTGATTTTATAAAGTAAAATCTTGCTGTTATCAGAGCAGTTCAAGAGGTTGATGTCATCATCAGGAATAACGGAAATTCAAGTATAAAATACAAAACTAAAATAAGCTAATAACTCAGCAGCGATGGAAATGATAAATCCAGTAACTCTGTTGCACTCCTTCACTGACAGAATGATTAAATTTTGAGAAGACAGTACTGAGATCATTTATCAAACATAGGCTGCAGCAGAAACAGACTTTGAAACTAAATCTAATTCATACATATATTGCAAAATTTCCATATTTTCATGTATATAACCTGCAGATTATCTAATAGGGAAATAAATAGCCAGGCAACCTACACTTATTCCCCACTGTCTTAGCATGTGCTGTAGCAAGAAGACTTTACTTTTTCTGAAAGAACTTCCTATTTAAAAGCATCTTCCACACACTGATCTCCTTGCCTGTGATTGTCACTGCCTACTGCTCTTTCCTCTGTATTTTCCTGTGTTAAGTGCAGACTGAGACATCTATGAATTTAGTTCAAGGGCTGCGAGTTTCCAAAAGTTGCAGGTTATAAACTTGAAAATATGGTTTCTTCTGCTGTGTCCTGAAATACAAGGGACAAGTACAGATTTGCTAAGGAAACAGCTACTTATTTCTTTCATTGAGCAATGAAAGGAACTAGAAAAAGTAAATGATTTTATGGGAACTAATAGGAGCATAGACAGACAGTGCAGTGGAGTAGGGTCAGGGTTACTACAGTGATGTATCAATGCTCATCTCCTGCAAACACAGGAAAAAGAGCATGTGATATGCTCACCTGATCCTAACATACATTCTCCGCTTAATGCTTAAAAAAAAAAAATAATTAAAAAATAAATTAAAAAGCAAAGCAAAGAAAAAGAAGAACAAAAGTCAGTAAAGGAAGGTGATCAAGAATTCTTCAAAAATTACTGGATAGTATCCAGTAATACCCATCCTTTCATATGGCAGAACTACTAATTGGTATAACTGAGTCTAATATTTTAAACATAAGTACATATATTCACACAGTTGTTACACTTCTTACACTTTTGTATACACTTTTGTATACACACACACACACACACATGTATTAAGCTGAAAACACAATCAGTGTATGACTGAAGTGTTGGTTTTAACCTGAATGGCAGTTCTGACTAAAGACTGGGAATTCCACATGCAAAAAAGCTTCAGGGATTGAAAGGAGAAGAAAAAAAGAAGAAAAAAAAGAAGTGGAAGAATAGAAAAGAAGAGTGCTTTTATCTAAGTACAATCTTAAGTGACACTATTAGGATTCTCCCATATGGACAAGACCTGCTAAGTTTAACTGCACCGCATACATCCAGTACTGACTGCTATGACAAATGAGCTCATCTTTCACTGATCCTTTTCATCACTAAGTTTTCTGTCAATCACAAAAAATCTTCAACGATTTTCACTCTAGATTTACATTTAAAATTAAGAAATAAGTTGTGTAATAAAAGCACCATTTCTAACATCATCTTGTTTTCAACACAGTACTCCTCAAATGTTTCAGATCAAGACCAATGCTGCGAGTTTACATGCTTCATGTTATCAGAATTACCACCATCTTTTACACCTTGCTCATTCGTGGGTCACTTTACTTTGCCAAAACTCCACTCTCTGGAACACTTCTAAAACACACTGGTGCACCCTCTTCCCCCAAGCTGAGTCTGTATGCTGTGTAGAAAAGTCCTCTTGACAAAAAAAAGAAAAAAAGAAAAAAATCACCTGCCTCACTTGACATCTTATTCAGAATATCACATTATTCAGGTCTCTTCCTTCGATTCTTTTTTGTTTGGTAAAAAGCAGTCAAAAATTATTTTGTGACAGTTTGCCCATGGTTATCAGTCTTTAGTTTCTTGTGTTTGTATTTTACATTCTCACTGTTTCTGAACCCATCTTCCATTTGGTCTTGTTGTGGTTGTTTTTTTGTTGGTTTTTTTTTTTTTTTTAATTTGTTTTGTTTTGGTTGCATTTAACTTTACAGTAGCCTACTTGTGTCATCCTGTCAAATTAGATTAAGCTATGCTTTTTCAGCTGTGCATATAAAAAACTAACCCGGTTTTCATGTTGTTTCTGTGTCTCATACCCCAAATGAAATTGTGACATCTTACACTGAAGCAAGTGTTGTTATTTATACAGTCTTTTAAAACCAGACCAACAGACACATAGATACACACGACAAGTAGTCTTTGATACTAGATGAAAATTAACTTCATAATGGTCGATGTAGAAAAAAAATGTTATAATTTATTTATACCACAGAATAGAATCTTTGAATGGTTTAGGTTGGAAGAGACCTTAAAAACAACCTGGTTCCAACCCTACTGCTGTAGGCAGGATCATTTCCACTACATCAGGCTGCCCAGGGCCATATCCAGTCTGATCCTGAGTACCTCCAGGGATGGGGCTTCCACAGCTTCTGTGGGCAACTATTTTGTACTGTTCCAGTTCCTCATCTCTCTCTGAGGAAAAAAAAGAATCATCTAAACTGTATCTACTCTCTTCAGCTTAAAGTGAATACTTGTCCTTTCACTGTATTTCTCTGAAAATGAAGGCATCTTTCCTATTGGTACCCTTAGGGAATTGGAGGGCCTCGTGGATGTCTCCCCAGAGTCTTCTCTTCTCCAATCTGAACACACTAAATTCCTTCAGCCTCTCCTCATAAAAGAGGTGCTCTGTCCCTCTGAGAAACTTCATGACCTCTTCTGGATCCACTCCAATAGCTCCATGTCTTGTGCTGGGTGCCCCAGGCCTGGATGTAGTACTCCAGATGGGGCCTCACAAAGGCAGTACAGAGGGGGACAGTCACCTCTCTTGCCCTGTTGGCCAACCTTCTCTTGATAAAGCCACATTTATGGTTGCCTTTCCAGGCTGCAAGTGTACACTGTGGGCTCATGTCCAGCTTTTTGTCCACAAGAACCCCAAGTCCTTCTCTGCAGGGCTAAATCCATTTTTCACCCAGTCTCTGCCGATGTCTGGGACTGCCTCTACCCAAGTGTAGCTCCCTGTACTTGGACTTGTTGAACCCCATTTATTTCATGTAGGCCCACTTCTTAAGCTTTGCCAAGTTGCTTTGGCTGGCATCTTTTTCTTTTGTCATATCAACTGCACCCTCGTCTTAGTGTTATCAGCAAATCCGCTGAGGCTGCACTGAATCCCACTGTCTATGTCATTAATGAAGATCGTAGATAACATCAGTCCCAGTGCAGACCTCTGAGGAACACTCCTTATTACTGATCTCTACCTGGATATATGGCATTGACTGCAACTCTCTGGATGTATCCAGACAATTATTTATTTAGCAAACAGTCCACCCTTCAAATCCATCTCTCTCCAATTTAGAGACAAGGATGTTGTATGGGAGTAGTATTTACCATATCTACCATTGAAAAATGGCAACATCTATTTCTCTGAGAGAACAGAATTACAAGATGATGAAAGACATTCCAGAATAACAAATTACTCCTAAGCAGCAATTACATAAGACAATTCGTAATATAAAGAATTATGTCTTAGGTACTCAAATGGTACCACACACCCTGAATTTGCAGGTGCTTCCAAACGCAAATGACTGCTCACACTACAAAGTAACAGAGTCGCAAAAGACATCACAGTATGGCTTAATTTACTTACCAGGCAGATGTACTCTGAAAAGACATCAGGGGTGGGCTTAAAGCATCTCCTTTTAGAGTATGTACTGTCTGTGACGTCTGAGGCTGTGGCTGAGGCTGAGTTTGAGGCTGTGTCTCTGGCTGAGGCTGAGTCTGTACTTGGCTTGGGTCCTGAGCAGAATTAATCCATCGGCTCTGTCCTTGTGTCATCCACTTTCCCTGGATTCCCCACCGTGCTAGGTAAAATTTGCAAATATCATAGTTCATTGAAGAGTAATATAAAAGGTCCAGTACCAGCAAGATCACCACAAAAAAACCATAGATCCACACCCCTAACAGTGCGCTGTAGTTGCTGTGAAAAAAAAGAAGGGAAAACAAGTCAGGTAATACGTCAGTAATCATTATTGTATTAAGAGTTATTTGTTTCTTCAATTATGTCAGTATAATACATAGAAAGCAAAAATTTTCTTTTAAAGTACATAATTAAAAACTATAAATACTGTGTGACATGGGAGGTTTTTAAAAATGAAGACTCTCTGTCCTGCAAACATTTGGATTTCACTCTCATCTGGGCACATGCTTTAAATGAGACCACATACGAAGAGTTGATGATGTTAGGCATGGTAAAGAAGAGCAATGAGAGTGAATGTCCATCTCTTTTGGCCTAGGACCACTCCTTCTCTGCCAGTGAGTGCAGCCTAGTTCCCTGGGGTCTCTGTCCAGGCTGAAGGATAAGGCTGCTGCTTTTCCCTTCACAGATTTAGCCATTAGCAAAACTGAACATACATTCCAGAGTCACAGACAGGCTGCTCCAGTGAAGGGCTGCCTTCAACAGCACTTACACGCAGCACTCGTGTAGAACAGACACTGGTGGCCAAGACCCCTTCCTTCTCTCTGCCTGGCAGAGACATAAGGTCACCAGTACAGGCATACTCCAAGGTTCATGAACACACATTTGCAATCCTTCAAACACCTGGTATGGATCCTCTGTCCATCTAGCATTCCCCCAGACACCACAGGTACTGGCATGGCCTTTCCGTCTGCCCAGCACTCCTCTGCCCAGATCCTTGAGCACTGCCTGGCACAGCCCTTCAGTCTGCCTGGCAACCCTTCCCACACACAGCCCCATGGGTGTCCTACTTGCCAGATGGTCTAGCTTGAAGTTTGCTGGTGAATACCCCTTTCTCTGCACACCCCCTCAGGTGTGCAGTACCCCATTCCTATGCTCTTGCCTGCGCACCAGATTTGGTGTCCATCACTGCTTCCTTGTCTTATTATCTCTTGTTTCATTGAAAGAGGTCTTTGATCAGATAAACTTAAAAGAGCAGACATTATCTTTCTACATAGCATTACAGACAGGTCCTGTGCTTTATTCTGCAAATTCCATCTCCCAGAGAATAACCCCTCTGGAAGCAACAGAGCATTTATATAGAATCATAGAATCACAAGGTTGGAAAGAACCTACAAGATCATCTAGTCCAACTGTCCACTCATTACCACTGCTACCACAAGCCACTAAACCATATCTCGTGGTTCCTCATCCAGATGCCTCTTGAACACTGACAGGGATAGTGATCCCACCATGACCTGGGCAGGCCATTCCAGTGCCTGACCACTCTATGAGAGAAAAATTTTGTCCTAATGTCTCTCTAAATCTCCCCTGGCGCAACTTGTGGCCATTTCCTTAGGTCCTGTTTGTTGCCTGGGAGAAGAGGTCAAACCCCTCCTCATCACAACCTCCTCCAAGGGAGTAGAAGTTGCAGTGTGATGAGGTCTCCCCTAAGCCTCCTCTTTTCCAGACTAAACGATCCCAGCTCCTTCAGCTGCTTCTCATAAGACTTGTACTCCAGACCCCTCACCAGTTCCGTTGCTCTTCTCTGGACACATATGAGTGAGGATAACCATATGAAAATATGTTGTAATCACTGACCCTGAGGAGGTGTCTACCACTGAAAACAGTCACTGCTGACATGTATTACAAAGCTCCAGTCTTAAAAGTTGCTCACTGTGCTTGGACTTGCCTTCAGTGTTCGTTGGATGCAGCAGATGCTATTACAGATATAGTCTCTCAGGCCATTAGTTTGCTGGTAGTAAATTTAAGAAGGAAAAATACTGACAAGATCTTATTATATTATGCATTCAATAGGAAGAAAAATTATTACTACATTTGTATGTACATGTTGGTGTAGCTATAGGAAGTATATGGGTAAAGGCAGTAAAAATTATCTGCTGCTGGCATGGTATGCAGAGCTTTACAGTTAGGACAGATGAGTAAAGTTATTAAAAGAAAAAAGAAAGAAAAGAGGTCGAGAACTGGGAGATCTAAAAGGGAGAAAGTGCTAAAGCTCTGCAGGTGACACAATACTAAAAGTAAACAACAACTATCAGGTGAAAGTGCAGTCTGGATTGGAAACTCTGTGAGTAAGGAAGATGAGGTGAGAGCAGAGAAGGAAAGAAACAAGTGAGAATGAATTTGTTAGGTGCATAGGAAAGAACACTGATCTAGACCAAAGAGCTTATGTGAAAATAGGTGTGGAGGCTATGAAAATGAACAAGAAGAAGAGATACTAATAAAAAATGCCATTAGGAAAATAGTCATAGGGAAAAATGATCTCTGAGTAATAGTACTATGTAAGTACTCCCATCTGCTTGGAGCTGAACTTACACAAAGAGAATCTAGCACCAGCTCATCCATGCTCATTCATAGACACTCAAGGAAACTTTGAGGGAATTGCATTTCATCAGAACATCAATCAAACCTGAAGAAAAAAGGCTGGGAACATGTATTGTAGACACAAGGAAAGATATTTTGACAGTTTAAAAAAATGTCCCAAACTCTTTCAAACCTAAAACATTTCAAGCTACTGCTTTGAACATTCACTTCTGTTAAAACTGTTATATGGCTTTTTCATTTTATACTCCAAAAAAATTAGTAATTGAAATAAGAAATCATATGAGAAATCAGAATTTTAATTTCTTTTGCTGCCTGTAAGCACATAACAAGACTGATTCGCCTTTTCAGTGAATGATCATTCCACTAAACCGATAAACACGCCTAGATTAAATGAGGTTCCATAGCAAATGATTGTGAGTAAGGAGAGGAAGGTTGGGGCTGTTTACAGGCCTTTTCTGTGTAACTGCAAGATTAAGCTACCCTAGGATTACAAACTTTTCAGTAAATACCTAGAGGGATTGGAAGTAGACAAAGCAAAGTGCTTCCAAGAGCCCTTAATTCAAAAGTCAGAAAGAAATCCACTGTAACAAACCCTGTCCTTCTGCACCATTACTGCCAACAGGGTCTGTGTTATGAAGATGTGAGCTGTGTTTGATCCACAGGAAGAATGGAAATATTAGAAAACATGTTATTTTTGTTTGGCAGCAATTTGAGAGGGAGGAACACTTCTTATGGTTACCTCAGAAGAATTCATTGCTATTTCAGGCATTTAGTTTTACCCATCAGAATTTTGGTTAGTGAAAATTAGAGTTATTTTGAGTGTTCCAATTTAAAGCAACAATTTATTAATCATGCCATATACGAATTCTCCATCTGTTCCTTCTAAATAACATCTGTTCCTCACAAGTACAGAAATGAAAGAGTGCCTTATTTAACTTAACAGACAGTGGGACAGCATCACTATCAAAGGAGCCTTGTGAAAGATCACAAGCAAAACTAATAGAGTAGTGCGCTTCATACACAGAGAGAAATGCTGTATTTTGATACACTTTGTTTCTCAAACTATTAAGTTGGTAGAAAATACTAATTTGGCTGATGTTTATAACTACATTAAAAATTGATTCTTCCCTGCAAATTGAGAAGACACCTTAATTAGATAATAAACCACCTTACTTCTGTACCACTGAATAACAGCAGGGCCAGAGACAGGGCAAAGAACTGGGAATCAAAGCACCTAAGACTCTATCATTTCACTGAGCTGAATGATTTAATTTTAAAAGTTTCACCTTGCAAGTTGATTTTTCTGTGCTTCTGTGCAGAAGTTTCATTTTGATAAAAAAATAAGTCTGAATGGATTCCAAATCTGTCAAGATTCCAATTATTGGACACCAGGACAGACAAGTATAATTGGTTGCTTTGGTGTGGTTGTATCTCCTTCTCCCCCTCTCTGGGTGAAAAGCCTGTCTTCTCCTCCTAATTCTCCCACCCTTCCAGTAGGTGATTTTGGAGCTTCGCTTTTAGCTTCCATACAAGGCTTAGCATAGTAATGCTGGAAGTGGCTTCCAAGGCCATCCTGCCCAGTCCTCTGCTGTTGCAGGCTCACAGACAGAAAAACTGAATATGGAGTAAAGTTACATGATCATTCCTTCCTAGCTTGTACGTGAAACAGAATAATTCATGGATCTACCACAAAAGCTTAGGAGCTCTTTATTTCAAGATAGTTTGGCTTTTGCAGAAATAGAATGTATATAAGCTATAGAACTGATGCAGAGCCTACTTAGGCAAATATTTGCTCTGGCTTCAAGAAACCTTGAATTGGGCTCTCTGAGGAAAACAAATACTTTTTTTACCCATCTCATCAAATTCGATGTACAAAATCCTACACAGATTTCTCTGACACCCCTACAAAGAAATGAAAATAGACAGATTACATTATTATTTTTACCCATGCAATTCCTTCCATCTAAGTTTTTGATTAGAGATGGCAAGCAGGTTTTGGACTAAGCTGCTTTTTAGAAGAGTTTGTTGGGTTTTTTTATATGCTGCACACGAACAGAAAATAATTCATTAAGGAATTTGGGCTTAAAAAAATCCAACAAATCAAAACAATTGTGAGCAGAATTCTACAGCTGCAGTATAAATGTGGGCAGATGGCCATGGAAAATGCTTCTTTCCCTATTCTAGTTAAAAAGGACTGTTACTTGCAGTAGTAACACATTTTAAGTGTTGCCCCAAGCAAATGCAAGCTTACCTCCTTGCAAATTCCTTGGTACTTCGATCACTGGGGAAACCTCGGTACTTTTTTTACATGCACACTAAAATAGAAAATATCTAAAGATGTTTGTCCTATCTTCTATTTTCCTGAAGAATCCACTGCTGCAGTACCTAAGAGGTCTTCCCAGCTAAATTACATCTTTTTGGAACAGTTGGTGGTGGAAATGAAAATTTTATGTATTTATTTAGCCTTGCTTTCTTGTAAAGAAGATTTTCTAGGAGATATTTAACCAAATGCCAGCTCTGCAGGGGACATGCTGCACATGGAGAAAGACACTGCTATTCTGTTCTCACATTGCTTTTGGTGCAGTGTTGTAGTGTGCTGTGCTAAAGCCATTCAACTCTGAAAAACTGGAATAAAAGATAAGAAAAAAACATGGATGCATTACAGACTGCCATAATGCTGTTCCAGTGTCAGATCAAGGACTCCTAACACAGTACTGCTGCTGATTCCCATCAGAACGTGCATAATAGAAAATCTGAGAGAGAACAAATACAAGACTCAGGTTAATACCGTTTTTAAAAATAATCAAATAACTTATTAGACAAAGTGCTACGGAAAAATTTTTGGATGGCAGAACCTTTTTTTTGTCTGTTAGACATCACTGGTATTCCTATATTTAATAACATGAATTGCTAACATTTAAAAATATTATAAACTGATTAGTCTGTGTGATTGCAAAGATTCAGACCAGCATTCTAAAACACAGAAGTGTTTAGTAATGGAAATTTAAGTAATGGAAATAAACCCACTATCGTTACACTGTATGACTGTAGAAGACAAATGTGGTTTTTCAGCTATGTCACAACAAAGGAATTACATATGACTTCATTAATTTTTCCCCTCAATTGCCTGATAAAACAAGAGATGTGTTTTGATGATCGCAAGAACGGCAAAGGGGAAAAATAAACAAAATATTAATAATATTGAATCACTCTTCCCTTAAAACTATAATCAGTTCTTTTCAGTTCATTGCTACTCCCGTACCCTAAGTCATTCCTTCTCTCCAGCCATAGTAGAATAGGTTTCATCAGATTTTTTTTTCAGTGGTGTGTGAAATTAGATCTAAACAAATAGCTGACTTTGTAACAGTATAGTGAATCCTGGATGTATTAGAATCCAAATAAAGTTAAATGACATATGTTAAATAAAGTCCGAGAGTGTTAAGGTGTTTATTACAATGATCTAAGTGCAGGCATCTAGGCTTCACTTCTTTCTGCTCCTCTACAGCACATTAAAAGAAAGTCTTCTACCAATCTCAGTGAGCTCAGGATGAGGAGATCTCTCTCTGTCTCTTTATACTGGAGGATCTTTAATAGAATGTTATCTTCTCTTCATTTTCCTGGCCCTGATGGATTTATCAGAATAATATCTCAGAAAGTTACAAAAAGGGAATACTGGTTTCACTCATGCACTTCTCTAAACTATGTCTCCAAAAGCTCTTTTTTGTATTTAATATTTTCTCTCACACCTTTGCTTTGCACCTTTGATCAGCACACAGCTAATGTCCACAAGTAATTCTGGACTGAAAACATATATAAGTTATGCACTCTGCAGGTGATTGTCAATGACTCTTACCAATAAACACTACAGAAATAGCCTCTTCTCCATCGCAGCTGCATGAAGTGACTTTTAAAGAAGTGACTGCTAGATTAAAACTAAAATAAAGCTTACACTAGGCTCTAAGTAGTTTAATTAAAGCAAGATCCAATAGCCTATAGAATACCAAATAATCTTTCCCATTGATGAACTGCTCACACATCACAGCCCTGAAGTAGAAAGAGCTCTATGTTTATTTCTGTGGATGTGCATGCATGTGTGTTTACATGCACACATGAATGGACATGCAAACAACAAGGCAGGTGGCGGAGAAATGTTCTACATCCCAGGAGATATTTTGCAAGCATCACTCTTTTACGCTACATACGCTACAGGCTCCTTTATTCTAGGTGGTTGTTGCTAACACCTTTTAAGTTATAGTGTGCAATTTCTACATCTATACAAGATTCAAACATCAGAAGGCAGAGCTGTAGGAGAGGTGTTAAAGAAGACAACACTGAGCTGGCTGCTGCTTGCTGCAGTTAAAAGCTAAAGGAGCCAACATCAGTATTCCGGCTCTGCAACTTGTCCTATATAGATGAATGACAACAAGCTGACCAAGGTTTGCACCAGAAAACAAAACACTGAAATCCCCGAAGTAACCAAAAATCAATAGATTGGAATTCCAGCTGTCTTTAATCTGCCCCTTTCTTGCCCTGAAAGGCCTGGATACCAGAATAAAATGTCAGGGGAAAGAAGACAGATCAGAATTTGGCTGTGGGAGTTTACATCAGCTGAAAGTGGCCCTCTGCACCGAGAGAAATCACAGTGGATTAGTGTGGCCAGAATATAAAATATGATACAAGACAGATCACAAGTGAGCATTTTGCCATCATAAATAAGTAATCAGTAACAAACATCTGCTTGCTACAGATTAGTTTCTTATGAAAAAAAAACAAACAAACCCACCGCAAAACCAACCAACCAAACCTAACTGATATTTAACCTAAGGATAGGCCCCAGAACTACATGGAAGTATCTCAAGTAAGAGGCAAGGAGACCACACAGTGCTGGTATATAAGCAAATACATTCTGCTCCCCAACTGCTCCCCAAGGTCAGAGATTACACGAGATTTACATGTGAAATATCAGAGATTCAATACAGGGCTAGCATGGAAAAAGTCAGCTCCCTCCCTCTTCCCCCATGGATGTGGTTTTGAGATTTATTTTTACAGACATACATTTAAATATAGTTCAGATAAGACTGAAGCTGAGGAGAGACTGTTCATTTGTAACTTTTATATATATCTTCATATCTCTTGTATTTATACACAGCTTTTAGTTACATACTGTCCAAACAATGTTTATAGTATGCACCAAAGCAATGAAAGCAAAGCTAAGATACCATTTCTTTAGAAAGTTCTGTAATAGCAAAAGCCTTTCAGCAATGTTTCTCTGTGTGTGATTATTTCAATTGCTCCCATCATTAAGTACACCTCAGACTACATTACTAGACCAGGAACAGTTTGGTGAAGAGCACTTAAAACTCATGTACTTACTTATGCATATATCCATCTGCATTCCCTGTTAAGTTCATCTGCATAACAGTCTGAAATTCTGTCTCATTGCAGCAGTATTTAAATACTGTGTTGTTATGGTGACAGCAAAAGATGTAAGATTTATTGTCAGAAAGACGGGGGCAGTGAAAACCAAAGTGGTAGCGTCCTTTGTAGTCTGTATAAGGCTCGCAGACCCGAAAATGTGCGGACAACACTGTAAGACAAAGAACAATATTAGCATGGTGAGTCATTTCTGTCATCTCTGTGCTGTGAACTATAGTTTCTCATTGGTTAAGCTTAAACAACTGTTCCTTGACTTCTGAAAATGTTAATATTTCAGAACTTTCAACATTATAACATTTTATACTAAAAACCATAGCATTTAGAATTTGTTGTTTTTTGACTTTTACTGCTGCTATAATTCTGATATCTGTCATTTATTTCAAGGAAAGAGAAGAACTGCTTTCCACGCCAGGAAACACAGTATTATTTAGGAAAACATTTCCATAGTGCATACATAGATATCCA
Organism: Perdix hodgsoniae; assembly: GCA_035772895.1. Taxonomy (NCBI): domain Eukaryota; kingdom Metazoa; phylum Chordata; class Aves; order Galliformes; family Phasianidae; genus Perdix; species Perdix hodgsoniae. Next base: position 4,924,351 of record JAPSGF010000041.1, read on the forward strand.
CAAAGAGCTAACAATGTCCATGTTTGATTTTCCATCAGTGACTTCATAGAAACAAAAAGCTGATGTAAAAACTGCAACAAAAGTTTGAAGATGCTTGATTTCTGGTCATTGCTACTGATAGAAATCTCTCCTCCACTGTGAAGGTAGTTCTTCAGTAAGGATTATTCTGTCAGATATTGGAAGTACAATGTCTCTAATGCTGCAGTGACTGGCACACTGTGGTTACTGCTACAGATTTCAGGGAGCCTGCTGGTTACCAGCAGCTCTGAACTGGAAGCCATGCAATCACCTCAGTTTGCCTGAACTAACCAAGTGTGAGGGGCATCAGGGAGAGCCCTTCCAGCATGGTTGTTGGTCACCTACATGTGAATTCTTTCTACATCTGAAAAGTCATGTACAAAAAAACCCTCCATATTCTGCCACCATTCTGACTGATTCATTGTTGTGGAAGGCCCTGTAGTATGAATGGCTATGTGTACCATGGGGTGCCCAAAGGTCTTCCACTCTAAAGGGAACAAGATACAGAAGTCAAGAATCCGAATGCACAAGTGGCAGTGAAATGTTTTTACTCTGATTCGAGAACAGAGGCACAGTAATGCTGTGGGCAACTGTGCTTTGTGAGGTTACACGAACTGAAGATGCTCACTTTAGGCTGGCAGAATTAACTCTCCTAACTTGATGTATGGTTTTTATATATGTTTATCAGTACATGAGGATACCTATAATGACTTGCATAGATTGAGACTAACTATACAGCATCTCTCCACACACAGTTCCTGTTGACTGGAAATCGTGTTTCTCATTATTATTTTCAGGTTTCTCACACTCTTACTGTGTGCTTAATCAAATTTTAATGATCATTGCAGTGGAAATGGCTTCTTTATTTATGTGTATAGAGGGAGTATAGAACAAAGCATTAAACTGAGGAGAAAACAAGGTCACATATTCCCTTCTGAATGAAGGAAAACCACTCTAAACATTTTGCACTCTGAAATATGTATTTACTTTAATGGCTAACCTAAGGCCTAAAAAAATTGCACGAGGATCTCACAGAATCAGTGCAGGAATTCATTTGTATCCTCTCATGCCAAGTTTAATTTTTCATTTACCTGAAACATGGTTCTCCTTGGTAATAGGACATGGATGGCAAGAATGCAAACTTAGATTTTGTAAACATAAATTTCTAGAGAAAAAAACAACACCAAACCAGATAGATGAGGGCCTCCAAGGACAATCAAACGTGTATAAAACCTGATTCACCCTCCATGATTATCTTCACTTGTCTCTCTTTCTACTGATTGAAGATCTTACAGCAGTCATCCTCCTAAAACAGACCTCAGCTCCATTCCTAATATTACCTGAGATGAACCTAGGCTCTAGTATTAGCATAGCACAGTATTCAGAGAAGTAAGTAATCTAAGATATGGATTGGTAGGATAGTGCAGCCATTATGCACATTATATACACACACACCTGTCATTATTTCTTTAACAACAGAGAAAATCCTTTCATAGACAATGTCATTTGGGATCTGAAGAGCTTGAGGAAAGCTGTGATTAGCAAGGGAATACAGACACATGTATTTGTTTGAACAAGTACTAACTTCTCTCTCCTCTTACCCCAACATCTTAAGTAACGTAGCAGTAAAATGTAGGTGTTCCATGATTGATCCAGATTTGAAAAATCACAATGGCTGAGGTTGGAAAGAAAGTTGCCTAACCCGGCTCAGGCAGGGCCACCAGAGAGCTGGTGATCAAGCTGATATGCAGCTTTTGAAGAGCTCCAAAAAGGAGGATCCACAACCTCTCCAGGCAGTCTGTTCCAGGGCTCTGTCAACTGCATGGGATGAAATTGCTTCCTAGTGCTCATAGGGAGCCCCCAGTTTGTGCCCACTGCATCTAGTCCTGGTAGCCCTGAAAAGACTCTTTTGCATATTCAGGTATTTACATGCATTGATGAGATTCCCCTAAGACTTCTTTTCTCTAGGCTAAATAGTCTCAGCATTTCCTGATATGAGAGATGCTCTAGAAACTTCTTCATCTTAATAGACTTTTGTTGGCTTCTTTTCATTATCTCTGTCTCTCTCCTGTACAGGAGAGCCCAGAGCTCAATATAGTATTTTTGATGTGGCCTCAGCGGTGCTGAGTAGAGGGGAAGGATCATTTTCGTCAACCTGCTGGCAATACTTTGCAACCCAAGATGCTATCACCTATCTTTACTACAATGGCACTCCGCTGTTTCATTTTCAACTTGATGTCCACCAGGATTCCCACGACCTTTTATGCCGAGTTGCTTTTCAGTTGGGCAGTTCCAGCGTGCGCATGTGCATGTTCCTCCCTAGTGACAAGACCTTCATTTTCTCCTGTTAAAGCACACAAAGTTGTCCAGGTCCCTCTGGAAGGCAGCATAAACTTCTGGCCTCTCAGCTGCTCCCTCCACTTCTGCATCATCAATAAACTTGCTGGGGGTGCACTCTCTTCCATCATCATTTTAGTTTTAACTATGCACATTTATTATTATTATTATTTTTAAAGCTAAGACCTATGGCATGGAAGACATTCATAAAACAGAGTATTTGACTAATGATTTGATTTCTAATAAGACCAAAAGCCTGATTCAATTATTTAAATACAAAACTCTGTTTTAAGATTTCCAGTTAAGATTTCCCCATTCTGTCCTGCCTGCTCTCCAGCTTTCAGTGGAGGAGGTTCAGGTCTCTCATAGCTCCAGTGCATGCATGGATGAGCTAGAGCAAGTCAAATGGCATTAAATTAACATGGCTAAGCTCTTGTAAAGTGCCCTAGGCATTCTGTAAATGTTTGATACCAGCTTGCAGGGGTGCATTACACACACTCTAATGCATACAGTTCTACTAACCATTGTTACTAGGAAAAAAGCATCCATGTCTAATGTCAACAAACAGAAAGAACATTGACCTAATTTCTGGTAGTCATACAGATCAGTATATCAAGGTAATGCCTGCTTGGTGTTTTACTGTAAATGTCTTTACAATCAGGGAGCTTTCCTCTAAGTCATGTTTCTGGGCCTAGTGAATCTGAGTGAAGTGGTAGCCTTCATGGAGTAGCCTTGCACTGCAATAGTGACATTTATCCATAGCGTTTTTATTCACAGTAGTGAGCTGAAGAGTATCCATTCAGTTTTTCTCCGATAAATTGCCTGCTTCAGATGCTTCAAATGAAGATATATCTACATTATGGAATAAGCTGTGCAAAAAATGTTCTTTTAAGATATATACAAGGGCTACTTCAAAAGTAATGCCTCCTGTTTTATAGTATTGGCTAATGAAGTTAGAGGCTGCAGAGGCTGAACCTTCCTACCAATAATCCATTACATTTTGTAGTTGTGAGACAGATGGACGCAGAGGGACGATGTGACTAAATAATGTCTGTAATGGAAGTGCGGAGGAAGCAAAGGTGTGTCATCGAATTCCTCCATGTGAAAAAAAATGGCACCCATTGACATTCACTGACATTCGGAGACCAAACTGTAGCTGTGAGCACAGTGAGGTGGTGGGTGGTGCATTTCAGCAGTGGCAACAGTGACAGTGGGTCACCTCTGCTGGTACAGATTTTTACAAACACAGCATGCAGGTTCTTGTTCAGGACTGATGAAAATACACAACAAATCATAGTGATTATGTTGCAAAACAGTATTTTGTTGCTGAGAATTTGCTGCATTCAATAGTCTTATCATGTTCTTTGTATGTGTTACAATTTCCACAGAAATAAAAAGGAGGCATTACTTTCAGAGCAAGCTACATATGTACCTCATCATACCTTCAGTTATCATGCTTACTTGATATATAATTAGATACATTTTATGACATATACATGTAAAATGTAGGCATTTTTTTTTATTTTTTTTTATGATGCCTTTTTCCTTTAAAAGTGTTAGATTACTACATTAAAGCTACATAGTAATTTTTGCAGTGTTTAGTATAGATAGTTATAGTTGTTTCAAATTCAGGACATTTTAAGAGAAAATGCTAGAACTAACTTTGAAAATAATAGGATAGCAAACTACTAGTTTTCATATAATATATGATTCCTGCAGCTTAGCCTGGATAAATTACAGCCAGGTTTAAACTACTGCAAGAGAACAACAGCCCTGTGAGGTTAGGCTTCAGTTGTATATGGCTCTAGTGCATGTTGTTAGAACTGAAACTCCTTCTTTGTTTCATAAGCAATGGAATACTTCCATGCTTCTGAAACTATCCAGTGCTGAGAGAGAAACTGCATTGTGAGAATGCATTAGAAGGCACCAGGACTTTGGAAGGTTTAGATTTCTCCTCACTGCAAAGTAGTTTACTTATCAGCACATGTGAAATGTTCTCTGATCCCTAGACAGGTTCTTTAACCATCCTGAAGGAAAATTAAACACAGCTGAATGTGGTGATGAAAACATGGGGAAGGGTGACTACAGAAAGGAGGCAGAATAGAAGATAACATTGGGTCAGAGCGTGAGTTAAGCTTCTAATAAAATGTATTCCCAAACAAACCCTTAAATAGTAAAATGTGTGCTAGTGATTAACATAAATAGACAAGAAAAAGCATGAAGTGATGTTTGAGTTCTGGTCTGAATTTGCTAGTCACTGCGTGGTGGGTTAACCCTGGTTGGCAGCTATCACCACAAAGTCGCTCATGAACTCCTCCTCCCAGTGAGAGGGGGAAGAAAATCAGAAGGGCAAAGTGAGAAAACTTGTGGGTTGAGATAAAGGCAGTTTAATTTGTGAAGAAGAACAGAAGAAAAAAATAGGTGACATGAAGGCAATCCACCATTGGAGAGATGTCTAGTCCATTTCCCAAGCAACGGCAATTATTGAAAAAAAAACAAAGAAAAAAGCAACAAACTCCTGTCCCGGTTTTATGGCTGGGCATGACATGATCTGCTCTGGAATATCACTTTGGTCAATGTGGTTCAGGGAGTCCAGCTGTACAGCCCCAGTGAGAAACAGAAAATGCCTTGATGTTGTGTAAGCAGCATCCAGCAACAGCTGCAGCGTTGCTGTGTTATCAATGCTCTACTGGTCACCCGTCTAAAACACAGCACCACAGAAGCTGCTGGAAAGACAAATAATCCCATCCAGCCAAATCCAGTACACCGTGAAAAAGCATTATACAGTTTACAATAAATCAATCATTTCACTTGCTGTACTTGCTTATTGAATCTCCGATTCCTAGAGCAAACTGAAGTATAATGTTTTACAAAGTATTTTTTCTGAAAATAACTTGAATCCTGAGCATGGAAGAGCCTTATCTCTACAGCAATACTTGGGATAAAAGTAATGTAACTGAAAGCCTGTGGGTTGCCTGTTGCAAAGATGGCAGCTGTTTCTGGAGTGGATTTGCGTGTGCAAATTCTCATCCTGTTTTTGAAAGGCAGTATTGAACAGGTTGATGATATAGATGCTCCTATCTCTGTGCCTACTAATTTCCAGAGAATAGTCTGCCATGCTTCAATGGACTGATTTGAGCTCATCTTAAAATTTATCTAGTCTACCATAAAATGTAAAACAGCCAGTGTACATTAAGCTGCTACTGCAGCCCTACCTGTTCATGGTTAAACTGTGCAATGCTCATTTTTTCCCCAATTTAGTCACATAATTTTTCAAGCACCAAAATTTTCAGAGTGGCTGATCTTCATAAGCTTTCCAGATAAATCCATACAAATATTCACATATTTACATTTTACTTAGCACAACACCAATCATTTGACAGTCTCTGCAATTTTACTATGAAAACATGCATGTTTTAATTGAAAGGATAATTGATGTAACATGCAAATAATGTCAAATTTTGCTTGCTAGTATAAGCTTTGATGCCATCCCTTACGTATTTCAGTCCATTACATGAATTTAACTATCAATATTCCTGTCGAGTAAAAATAGGCATTACAGTGGTCTGAAGGGATATTCTTATGGTATGACTGCATGCTGCTTCTCCCTCTATTAGGCACTCCCTCTTTAGTTAGTACAGTTAATAAATCTCCATGTATTCTGAAATTGTGCAAAATTGTGATAACACTGAAACAAAATCAGTCTGAAGTTTCAGTATGCCCAATTTGATTTTATTTTTATTTTTATTTTTTTTCTTCATGGAGTCACAGTCTATTTCTCCCTTCTCTGAGAACAATTTGCCCATGTTAGGAAATTATAACTCCTCTCTATATATTCTGTTATATATTTCTATTGCTACTACTTCTGCATGCATCAGGACAGGTTAGGAGATGACTGGCTGGAGATGAGCTCTGTGGAGGACATGGGAATACTAGTGGACAACAGATTGGTTGGGAGCCAGCAGTTGTGCTCTTATGGCCAAGAAGGACTATGGCATCTGGGGGTGCATTAAAAAGAGCATGGCCAGCAGGTCGAGGGAGGTGATCCTCCCTCTCTACTCTGCCCTGGTGAAGCTATGTTTAGACTACTGTGTCCTGTTCTGAGTTTCCCAGTTCAGAAGAGACAGGGATCTCCTAGAAGCAGTCCAGCAGAGTGCCACAAAGATAATAAAGCTCCTGGAGCATCGTCCATATGAGGAGAGGCTGAGTAACTTGGGTCTGTTCAGCCCGGGGAAAAGAAGACAGATTGGATCTGATAAATGTTTATAGATATCTAACAGGAAATAGGAGGCAAATAGATGAGGCCAGACTCTTCATGGTGATGTGTACCACAAGGAGCAATGGCCTAAAACATGAACATAGGAATTTCCATACTAACAGGAGGAAGAACTTCTTTACAGTAAGGCTGATGGAGGAGCACTGGAAAAGGTTACCCAGAGAGGTTGTGGAGTCTTCTTCTATGAAGATATGGAAGATCTGTCTGGATGCCTACCTGTGTGACCTATTGTAGGGTACCTGCTTTAGCAGGGAGGTCCCTTCCAACCCTTGTGATTCTGCGATTCTACCCACACAGCTCAAGCTGCCGAATTTTAGCCTCATCTATACCCACCACCACAGGACCAGACTTACTGCCACTGTTTTCTTTTCTGACAAAAATGAGTTTGGGCCCTGAGAACAGCTGTTCTGAGAACTTGCCTGTTATTTCCATCCTTTCCTTCTGCCTGCGGAGCCAATTACAGTTACACTTCCAATTGCTGAGTGCAGTTTGCAAGCATGCGTATAGATTTAAGAACTTGAGTATTAAGGTGGCATGTATTTGTACATCAAAGATTGGAAGTGAGGCACAATTTTACAGGTGAAAATCTGAAAATCTAGGAAACTCAAGAAGTTTTGCCTTTAGATTTTCATTTCAGCTCAGTTTAAGAATATTGTTTGTATAATTTCAGTGAGAGTAGCAGTCTCTCTTTTTTCCCCATCAATCTCAGCGCATGAACCATTAGTTTTCCTTTATGGAAGCTGATCCTAGGCAAAAAAAAAAAAAAAAAAAAAGTACACTCATGCTGGCTGCAAAATAATAAAAATAAATGTTATCCTTTCATTCATGTCCCATGAAAGGTCATTTAGCAATGGCTTAAGTTTAATCCTACAGATGTCAGTAGCAAAATTCCCCAATGAGTGGAACTTAGCTAGCATGAAGGACTTGTGGTGACTCCAAATGAAACCTGCACTCTACACACTGAATACTACTTTTAGTAGGTAAATCATGTAAGAACTAAAGGTCATATGTAACTAGTTTCAAATAAAAAACTGTATTTCAGAGGCACTAAGTTTTGTCTCCTAAGAAAAAAATACATCTCCCCACTGGCTTTTTGCTTGTGTTTGAAGTAACAGGTGTTGAAGCAGATGACTGCTACTGTTTGCATACATAGTGCTATTAACCATTCTTCTGGAACACAGGCATATTTAAATTATCTTGAGGAAAATGATTGGAAAAGTGGAGTCTCAGGTGGTCTCTAGTGGAAGTCCCCTAAAATGAGCAGTAAAAGTACGAAAACATAATAAAAATCCAAAGAAGAGACCACAACAGCTTTGTGATGTTTGATCAGTGGGATATAATCTCCGAAGTCTTCTAGAATAACTTTCTTTTACACCAGGGAAATAACTTTCTGAAATGACTTGAACCTGAAAAAAGACAGAGATTGCTCTGACCTCCCATGCCTGAATCTTGTGCACAAGAGGTGGGTAGTTAGATAACTAGGGATGTAAAGCCATGCACAGGATAGCATCAGAAAGACTGCACAATAAAATAGAATTTTAAGATTACACCAACAAGTAGTTTAGCTGAAAATAGTGTAACATTTTCCACAAAAGGAGATTAGATCCATAGCTAGATAATGATCTATCATTAGTAAGAATCAAGCCAAAAATTTGCAAACAAGCATCAGTATTGTGGGAAAGAAAATCCGTACATCAAATAACTGATGGAGATATAACATTGCATATTACAGGCATCACACATATGCAATAACATGACAACTCTTACTGAGGCACAAAGATATCTGAAAATATATAATCTCTGGCAAAGTTTTAAGTATGGTGATTATGTGTGGTGCAGTATGAGGGAATATGGAGCAATGTTGGAAAAAAACAACCACATTTTCAGTTAAAAAGCACTTCAGGAATGGCAGGCAAAAGAGGTCTTATTCAGAATTAATAATTTCTAGGACCAAATCTATTTGGCCTGTGAATATTCACCCCTCCTTTTTGTTGTTTAAACATTCATCTATCATTACAAAAAAAAAGAAAAAATAATAAAAAAATCCATGTCTTCAATGTCACAGATAACTTCTGAAGAACAAATGGAACTAGCAATCATAGCACTCAACTAATTCTCAATATAACAGCTAACAGATTGCTGCAAAATCTGTGTGCTAGTACCAAATATCTAGGGCAGATCTAGTGAGTATCTACACAAAGAAACACATATTCCCTTCTGGTTCTGTCAGTTCTTCAGATTTGGGAAAATAATGATACTTGCATACTATCATGTCATGCATTTTTCTTTATGTGTGTGTGTGTGTATATATATGTATATATATATATAAAATGTAACGTAATGTAAGTTACATCATATCTGATGTATACTCATTTCAAATACAGTTAAATACAATGTTCAATCTTTCACATGCTCATGAGTTTTGGTGAACACATAAAAACACACATTTGGTACCCAACTTGCTTTTTTTTTTTTCAAATAGATGATCATTCAGAAAAATGGTTGGATTTTACGGTGATGTGGATTTTGTTTTTTTTCTTTTAAGTGAGCTGAAAAACTACTATAGCAAAACAGTGTCTTTTTCTGTTAAACTATGTCAGTGCCCCACCACCTCTTCTTTCTTAAGCTGAATTTTCAATTGCATTTCACATTTCAGCCTTGGTTGTTAGATGCAAAGATGCTTTATTTATTATTCAATTAACAACTCATTTGAACATTTTTTTCCTCATGACACTGACAGATAAATTCAAGATATGAAAGTTAGTTACCTGCTGACAAGAGTAATGAAAGCAGAACCATCAGCACATTCAAGGACTGTTGACCACAACTTGTCATTGTTGGCTTTCATTGGTCCATAAGAGAATCACCTGTTTGATGAGATGCAACATCATGGTTAATAGTCCATTTCATGTCACTTTCGTTTGTTCAAACATTTACTTCCCCACAAAGCTTTGCTTAATTGAAATAGCTTCACAAAACACTAAAACAAAACAAAACAAAACAAAAAAACCAGCAAAAAACCCAACAACATACTTCTTCCTGGACTGTGTTTTATAAGAGAAAATATATTCATTTCTATTATTCCTTTCTCAATTTACCCTGAATGTACAGAGCTATTTATGAACTTTTCATTAACTCAGGGTATAGAGAAATCATATAAAGTCTTTATTGGATATTCACACTTCCCCTGTAATCTAAGAGCAGTAAGACTGCTTGTTTTACTGTCACGTGAATGGACCGTTGTATTATGCCTGTAAAAACCAGAAGGATATAGACAATGTAAAAATAAATTATCTGCTTTGGAAGACGATCTGTTTGACTCCAATAGAGGGTGCAGTCGTTCAGAAAGTGGGTTGAACAACTGAATTGGCTGGAAATATTTGAAAAAAATTGCTTAGATTCTAATGAAAAGATTTTTGTAGAATTATTCTTATTTCTTGGTTTTCCTGGAAGACAGGGTGAGATGTGATCAGTTTGGCTGGCAGTTGTTCATAAAAAGGATAGCCTAGTTTATTTTGCAGAAAAGCCCTTCAGCTGGGGAAACGCATCTTACATCTGCATTGATTCAACATCACCAGCTGCATTTCACACAGCTATGACAGAGGTTCTGCCCCAGTGCAAACAGCGTCACCAACACCAGCAGAAACATCTGGTACCTGTTGTCATTGCTAATGCAGACTAATGCAGGTCTTCTGCATCCTGAACTCACACGGACATTGGAAAATAATAAAAAGGTAATTTGTTGGCCTGTACAACACTGGGAGATCAGCCTATACATCAGAAAACCTAGGTTTTACTACTGAAGGCTGTTGGGCTGCATCTTATACTTGGGCTGTTGAAAAAAAAAATAATAATAATTAAGGCTTTTATAAAGGAATGACTTGAAAAAAATGAAAGGAAAATGGCATTTTATATCAAAAATTAAATTGATTCTGACAGCTCAAGAGCAACAGGATGCCAAATGCTTATGAAATCAGTGCTATAACAGATAAATACAACATAGTTTACTGATTGATGTCCTCCATAGACTACAGCAGCATATTAACATCCCAAGACAATTGCACCTGCACTTTAAAAAGAAGGGGAATATATCACCTTTATAATAACTGCATTATGAGTAACATTTGTGGGCATGGGAGGGGAGATGGTTCTGTTGACAGTGTTTAGAGACAACAAATTTCTCACTAAAAAAATACTACATTCAGAACAAGTAGATTCTGCAAGAAGTCGTCTTAGCAGATGAATAAAACGGATCACAGACCTATAAATCAGTGGTAACTTTTGTACAAGAAGTTGTGACAGAATGCACTGTAATCTGCAACTGTGACTTAGACACAAGTGACTAGTGTCCAAACCACTATCATTCTTGTAGTTTTAAAATAAATCAATTCAAAAGGAAAAATAATTGGAGATCATATCAGTAAGAGATGAGAAATAATTACAGAAAATCATGAATGCTAATTAGAAGCATATTAAGAATACTTCTAAGCATCAATACTGTTTGAAAAAGTCATTATCTTTCTCCAGAAGGAACATCACATCAGTTAAAACACCAAGCAGATATAAAGTCAGAATTTCATAAGAATAGAGTCATACTGATCATAAGACAGAGATTAAGAATGTGGAAGTTTAATAAAGTGAAACAGGTACAAAGAGTGAGTTACTTCTTATATTGCGTAAGGAATAATTTCCCAAGTAAACCAAAACTGCAAGAATTCTGATAGTGATTAATTACCAGAAGGAAACCTTGGCTTTAGTAACAGTTAATTAAAGGGATCAATATGCACCTCTGTTGTGTATCTGGAAAGAGACAGATGTTTGGTAGGGCTGAGACTATTAAATATTTCCATATCAAGAATAATTTAGGATGACATTAATGAGTTGATACCGTAGTTTATAATTTTAAAACCACAGTTCTGTGTAATCTGTATCTCATTATTTTCAAAGGGATGGTGGAGGAGTATATAGATTTTTTTTTTTCCCCTCATAATTCCAGTGGGAAAAATATGGTAGCATTCAGAAGAAACTTAATGACATTTTAAGCAGTAAATTGGATAATCCAGGTAAATAGAAGCTTGTGAGCCTGATGATGATACAGAGAAAACTAATGGAACGGTAAATGTAAAAAACAATTAATAACTAATTAATGAGACTAATGTAATTAACGTACATCACTGTGGGCTTACAGAAAGTACATTTCATAGCTCTCAATTCTGTTGTTGATGAAAGTTGCCTAATAAAGATAGTAATAATATAGCAGATTTCAATAAAATATTTTATTTAGTATGAAATTTAATAAAAAATGTCAAAAATGCAAAATAATAATGCTGCATGCCAATTGTCAACAGAAGATTAACTCAGACAATAAAAAAAGTGCATTTTTTTCTTTTTTATTTCCACTCTTATAGGTAATAGAGTACAACCTTACAAGCAGACATAAACCTACAGAAATCGAGAACATTGTCAAGAAGAGGAAGATTATACTTATGTCCAGCAGAAGTAACAGCAATGATAGTGGCATTTTAATCCAAGGGTTGTGATGCTTCAATTTTGTTAAGTGCCAGCTCAGAAGATAAAAGTGTGGAGACAAAAACAGTAAAGACTTACAACAAAATGACAGAGTTGAAAGGTGCTGTGATGTTAAGATCAAGGAGCAGAGACATTAATATGAGACAGAACAGGTGGGTAGCTTTTTGTTCCTGCCGACAGAGCCTATGTTTGCCCCTCACTTTCTACTCCCACCACCACTACAGAAACTGACTTCATTTTCCTACCCCCTCGCCATGTGATCCCTAGATGAAGATATACATATCATATCTTTGCACCAGACTTTACTCTTTAGTCCCACACTGTGACATTCTAGCTCATTCTCTGCTACTGTGTACACTGCTTTAGTTATCCGTACGGTTTCATCTAGCAGCGTGTTCTTGAGGGGAATCAGTGAATCATTTGAAAGAAAAGCTGCTAAGAGAAATAACCAATTCATGTGGCAAGATTTTATGCAGAAATATTTCCCCCCTCAATTCAAAGTAAAATACAAGTATGTTTAGAAGAGATGCTTGGAACTATTTTTTTTGTTATTGTTATTATAAAGAACAAAAGGTGCTAGCTAGAGGATTATTAAATATATCAGCACTGTCTCAGAAGTTAAGGAACAGCAGAAGTTTAGTATTGATACAGAAGATCACGTAACTCAACTGTCACAGGATCAGTTGCACCTAAATCATAGGTTACAGCATCAACTGAGCGGCTCCCTGGACTTCCCAGGGTATTTCCCATCCAGCACTTCTCTAATCTCCTGGCTAGAAAGATTGTCATATGCCTAACTTGCAGCTCCTTTGCTTTGATTAAATCTCATCCTGAACTCAGTGGACCAGAAACAATTTGCCCAGATACGCATCAGTTACACCTCTCCATATCAGTCTTCAATTTCTACATTCCGTAAGTGCCATCCTATCTATCCACTCAGTCTTTTTTCCTTAGGCTAACAGCTTCCACTTCTTACAATTTCTCATTTAAGAATATATTTTCTATGCTTCATCATATATCTTGCTCTACGGTTTATAATAAAGATGCAATACAGTTATGTGCACATGCCTTCAGTTGTTTAATTTATGCTTTATCAATGACCAGAAGGTTCTATTAAATTCCCCTGTGTTTGCCAGCTCTTCCAAGTTAGAATTACAGCATTACAAATGTGCAGAGAGCAACAGATCTTCTACTAACCCACACAGTTAATCAAAAGATACATAGGTATGCTGTACTCAGGTACATGCCTCTACATGTGACATAATTAAGGATGACTCTGTCTTTTCTCACCAATCTTCAGCAGGCCTTCCAATCCTAGTGAGTACCGTGACCTGGCCCCAGGAAATCATACCAGTGGCAGATGCAATGATGGGCTTCCCTCCTCTTCATTTTCCATTTGCTGAGGGGCACAGAAGCCATCTTCTGCTCCACTTCTTATGCTGCATGGACAAGGAGGGTCACTAGCACGGAAGTGGCCTCCTTTCAACCTATTAGCTCCTTAGAAGGCAACAGACAACACAGCCTGGATTGTGACTGTAGTAAGGGGACTAATAATGTGGCCAAGGCGGTCACAGTGGTTGAGAAAACTGTTTAAAATTCGATGCAAAAATGAGGCTGTGATCTAAACCTAACTTTAGTTCAGCTCTGTTAAATTCTCACATGAACAGAGTGAAAAAATGCATGTAGAATGAATTCATGCATGCTACTACAATGAAATTACAGCCATATTACAAAGGTAGTAATGTAACTGGAAGGAAAGAAAGAATGGTTTTACACTGCAGTAACCTCAAAAAGTGTTTATGAAAAACAGGTACTAGTTTTAAGTTGACAGCTTACTTTAAATAATTAAAACAGACTTGTGCAAAGGAATTGCTAGTAGGAAACCTTCTGGATTAGAGTGTATCATTAACATGGCTCAATACTTCCCCAAAAGCATCTTAATACATATATTCAAAGTTAAGCATGCAAGATATGGAGACACTTATGTCTCTACACAACTGCAAATAAACTCTTGGCCATGAAACTCTTCCCCCTTATTTCATAAAATTTAAAATTGAAAACATAGATTTGTTTCACATGCACTCCACTGTCATTATTATCATTACCCTTGCTAAGTAGCTATGAGGAAACAACACTCATGAGTGCTAAAACATAAAGCCATGAATGAAGGACTTCCTGCAGATCATCTTGCAAGCTTCAAGTAGTCTATTGTTGTTATTTATAAGAGAAAGCCAAGAAACTTGTATGTACTACAACTGTCAGCCACATCAAAAACACCAAAGCTGCTCATTTATCTCCTGCCACTCTTGCCCCTTTCCCATTTCAGCCATACACTTAGTAATTTCCTACACTCTGAGAGACGCATGTGAATGCCAGGTGGAAAAGGATTTTAGCAGCTCCTACTCTGACCATACAGTATACTGCACAGCAGAATGACAGAGCAGTAAGAAAGATTTGTTAAGAAAACAGTATAACTGATGTTAGAGAATCACTGGCATATTCAGACTTTAAATTCACAAAATAGAAGTGATGAGAAAGTTCCCTAAGCTAGCATAAAATCTTTATCAGCTGCAAAATTCCTTACACATCTCCGCTAGAAAAGTAAATAAATTAAAGGTACTGTGGCAATGCAGCTTTACTGCAGAATTCCAGAGAAACTTCAGGTAATCAATTTCTTGGTGCAATTCATTTCCTATTTGCATTTGGTAGGGTAAATATATGATTTCCTGGATTTATTGCCAGTGAAGGCCAGAAAATGATAGATGGCTTTCTGTCCAGAACTACCTCTCCACTGTGTGCATTAGACCTCATTTGGGGGGAAAAAATTACCTAAATTACTTAATGGAGACAGTCAGATGTGTAAAAATAGCAGTTAGAGTTGTGATGATTTACTGACATCAGTAACTAACTTCGGCTACAAGTTACTGGCAACTTTCTCACTTTTCAAATGCAAAATTCCCTCTGCAGACAGCAGCAGCAAACTCTCCTAATATTCTGAACAGAGCTTTTCTCTCTTTTTGAAGACTGAAATATTCATATGTTCTCATTTCCGTGTACTGTATCTGCACAAGCATATGCAGCTGACAAAGACTTATTATAGCCATCCGGGATCCTTATTTTTAATCAACTCAACCCAGTTTTCTGTAGGCACACCTCAGTTCAGAAACGTACCTGGATATATATCTGCATTAAGCAAAGTAGCTGAGTGATTCTGTGCAAACAACTTCCAGTTCCAGCTTACACAGGTGGCTCATAGGACTGCTAGATGAAATTAATTAATACAAACGTACATAATCAAGGTGAAACTGTCAAGTCTGTTCCGACATTCACAGAATGAAGTAATCTGAAACGACTAAAATTTGACTCTGAAATTATGAATGATCTTCTTGGTCTCTCATGAGTCAGGAATGACAATGAAACGTACACAGATTTGCAATAAGCGCTAAAAAGCAGGATGGAGTTCATTTTAAAATTATTACAAATCTCTTCTGGTAATCAAGATATCATTTCACTAGGCAATAAATGCCAAATTCTCCAAGGAAAGTTAAGCTTATGTTTTGAGCTATGTCCAGTGTAGAGCAAACATTTTAATTTAAATTATCATGTTATCCCAAGTCTTTAATAAAGCAGATTTCTACTACTTTATTGGAAACAGTTTTTCCATATGATTTTAAAGATGTTATGGAAAATTAAAATGAAGTTGTGAAGGTAAAACTTCATGCAAGTTTTATTATTAATATATTTCAAAATCTCCCTAGTCTAACAGACAAAAATTTTGAATCTGTGTTACAGAATAGCACTAAAACCTGAGAACACGTACATATCAAGATGAAAGAGAACCTGGCTAGTGAATTTTTATTATCCTCTTGATAAAAAAGGTACCACATTAACAAATAATTTATCTAGTGAAAAATAAGTTGAAATTAAGAACAACTTTGCAGGATCACTTTTGACCCATTTTCCTTTCAAAACTGCCTCTTCTGAAAACATATTTTGTAGAAGTCTGTTGGCATCCAAATCTTACTTCATTCTCTTGTTCTTGAACACAGTTATCTGTTTCTAAATAGATTTGTTTCTAACCTTTTGTTACTCTGGGTTTGTAAAATGGTTTCAAAAATTATTATGCTCAAAAGTAGAAAAAAAATACAGGGAGTAAGTTAAGGAAAAGAAAAATCTTTAGTTTAGTCATGTCACATGGGGCAAACTAGGAACATCCTACACAGTTTATTGTCATGTGTCATCGGTTTTCAAGGGGATGGCTCCTGTAGAAATCTGCTTAAAGGGCAACACTTTCTCACTTCTCAAATCTGAAACCGGCCATTACTTTCCCCTAAGAGTAAAATAACTCTCTGGATTCCAGGAAACATTATGGTCAAATCTTGCTTATGATCTCATTAAAGAAAATGATGAAAACCACCTGTCAGAGGAAACTGAGAAACAACCAGCCTTCCTCTTTGTGACATCTGTGATGGTATATCCAAAATGCTCTATAAATTCCATCAGTAACATCACAAGTGAAGGCAGTTCTTAATGCAGACTGGAAAAAGGATAAGGATCTGTGACCACACCAGCTAAGGATAAAGGAACTCGTGTGCAAACCTTGAACCAACAACTGCTAGAGAGAAAAACTTTGTGCCAGAAGATGGGAATAAGCCCTTTCCTCCTTTTTGCCTCGTCATTCTACAGTAGAAAATGCATTTTTTCACTGCAATACATTTAAAAAATACTTCAGAAGGCTGGCTTTAAGGACATTACGTGCCAGTGCTACTCCAATCACCCTAGTGTATTGCTATTCTAATAAAAACAAAACACCAAGATTTTGGAGCCTTCAAAACACTGAACTGATAACAAGAATGCTAGTGAATCCTTTTTCCTCTCTTAGGCAGGGACACTTACAGGACAAAAGGAAAGAACAATTGTTAGTAGTCAGACTGGCAGGAGGGAAGACTGTAAACCAGATAAAAAAGAAAAGAAGCAGAGCAACAGAAGAGTGGCTTTTAATAATGTAGACATTTTTTCGATGTGCATTTTTTAAACTGAAATACCAAGTAAAACATAGGTGTGCTGCTGGTGGTGACATCAAAGACATCAACATTATTGTTTTACATTATTTGTTTTACAGGATGCAAAAAGTGCTTATTACGTATAGCTTGCGGTTCTGCATGTTTTCTCATGCAGAGGCAGATATGAGAGAAGCTACTTGAAGAGACCTGTACGAATTTCATGAAAATGTTATTTTTTGATTACACATGGGTCAAGCAGAGAAATGCACACCCCACTGACTCCACAAGAACCCCAGCAAAAAAAAAACAACCAGTGATCTACCAGAAGTGTTAACTTCAGATTGAAGCCACAACTCATTTAGGAGTGACATCTTTTGTTCAACACATAGGTGTGTTCATTGGGCATCCATGCCTTATATGTACACTCCTTGGTGTTCAAGTAGTACAGCAGTACAGTGAAGCCTAGTCATAAGCCACAGACATCAGCACCATACTGTGCTCAAACAGCCACATATCTGAGAAACAGCTTCTACCCACAATACTTGCCATTCATATCTCTTTAATTATGGCAGTACACATGACAATTTCTATCAGAAGAAGCTCTGAAAGCCTAACATATAGTCTAAGAGAGACTGAAGGTCAGCTTACACCTGAAACAGGTTCTAACATGCTATTCTGGATCATACCTGCACAAAGCTAGCACCAATCATGTGACTTATATGTACACTTCTCTCTGCATAATCAGCTGAATATTCACTTTGTTGAAAAATTCCAGTATTGATAGGCATTAGTTTTCCATTTTTAAATGGTGCAGCTTAAATGCAAAACAGCGAATTCCTGTAAGAATGCAACTGCACTAAATGCTGTCATGAAGATGGATGAATTCAGCAGGATGCTGAATTGTGTCTCTACAGAAATAATGTTTTGCTGTCATCTACACTTGAAACAATTTCACCTTGGCTTGGTACATGTGCAAGTCTGGTAGGAAGTTGAGCCCACACTGTATTCTGGATATACACTGATACAATCATCCCACATTGCGGTCGATAGCAAATGATGCTAAGAACACAGGCTTGTGATTACAAAGCAACTAAGTGAGGAATTACCGCCCTGTGCATGTTTCAGATGCTGAGCTGACAACTGTGCTCTGTGGTGGAAAACAAAGCATTCCTATAAAATCATTAATCCATCTTTAAGCCAGTATTTCATTTCCAGTGTCAGCATCATTCTAAATCCAACTTAACATCAGCATGCACTGACAGGAAGCACCTTATGACTTGCAGATGGAAAGTGCATTGAGTCATGCATAAAATAAACATGATCCATCCATGCATTTTCATTTGGATCAATTGATTTATGCCACATAAATTTCCTTCACATAAAAAAGGACATCTATTTCTGCATATTGTGCAAACTTACTTTACCATGGTGTTTTGATTCGCTCTTTAGGTAACTTATAATTAAGGTCCAGGGTAAAATACTGGTTTTACTGAAGTCAGTGGGATTTTAGTCTTGAAGTCATTAGGATCAGCTGCTCACACATGCAGTAACAAACTACGTAGGTCACTCCAAAAGCAACACCACCTATTTCTTTCCATGGAAACTACAACAGATACGAAGAGCACAATAACACTATTTGATAGAGCAAATTTTCTCATCTATGAAATGCTATTTTTCAACAGTCACCACCACCAGCTATGCATTTTCATCAGTGATGAACAAGAATCTGCATGCTGCACCAGTGCAGATGACACACTGCTGCTGTGACCACTGCTGAAATGCATTACTTACCATCTCACGGTGCTAACAACCACTATTTAATTTCTGCAAACATTCAGTAAGCGTCAATGAATGTCAATGGGTGCAATTTTTACAAGTGAAGGAATTCAATGACACACCTTTGCTCGATACCCACTTCCATGTCAGATATCATTTTGTCAGGAAGCCCCTCTGCAGCCATCCCACCAATCTCCACCTTTGATACCATGGACCAATATAAAATAGGAAACATTACTTTCAGAGCAACTCTCCTATTATTTGACTTCTGGTTGCAATAGCCAATGTAATTCAATTTGACAAACTCTCTGAAACTGTCTTTTTGAAGGTCACAATCACTTCCTCTTTACCTTGCAGACCAGCACACAGAACATCACCGAAAAAACACTAATTCCCAATAATTCATACATAAGGAATAAAGTAGGGCATTCGTTGTATGTTACACAGCAAAGATAGTAGTAGAAAAGCAGTAATGCAGACAGAATAGTGGAGAGTTGGCAAATATATTTTGTTTCTTATATATATTAATTATACTATATATGGCCCAAGAGTATTCCCAGGCAAGCCAAATCATTGGACAATCATGCTTTAAACTATCTTTTTACAAAACATGCTTACAGATGAGTTAGAACGTTCATATACAGATATGTTACGGAACAGGACATGATTTGGATGTAGTAGCAAAACCAAATAAGTATGCAGAGTTTTAGATAATAAGAATGAATTGAAAAATTTGATGATACTTTTCTCTGGAAGTTGCTGTTGAAAGACTGTACTTCCTCTCTGCAATAATATCCCATCATATGCATTACCTCACTAAGGTCGAAATAAAGAATCTCTTAACTGCACATGGAATTACTTCTCACAGTAGAGTCCCAAAGATCCACTCTTTTGGGTACTTTAGAAAAGTGAGATTTGTTAATTTGTTAATTGTTGATTTTATTATCCTATAACAGAAATAGTTTAAGCTATTTTACTTGAATGAGCAACACAAAGAATGATCATAAAACTTCGCATACAACAGAAAAGTTGTTGCTACAGCTTCCTAAGGGAGAACACTGTGCATGCAAATTTTATGAGCAGAATATTAAGATTAAAGAAATATCTTTATGGGTTTTCAAGATCTGTTCACAAACATTGTATCTATTGTCACAACGTTTTTGGATCCTCTTGACGAATAAAAGTGGAATTATTTTGGCAGCTTCCACAAATACTCATTTTGTAGTGATTTTCTTTTCACTAACCATAAGGCATTTCATGCCCACTATGTAATACATTTATCAGTATGGATGAAGTCATATACCCCAGACAATCAATTCTGTCTCAGGGCAGTAAATCAGATCCAAAATACACTGAATTATGAAATCCTTAGAACTCAAATGTAGTTAAACTGATTCTAATGAGGTCTGTGAAGTGCAGAGTAGCTTTTCATTTTGGATTAACTCACTTCAGCTATAGGTTCCAAATCTAATTTCCAGTCAACCCCCGAAAGAAAAGGTCTGGTATTCAAAAAGAATAATTGAAATCTGTCTTCCTCATTTTACTTGAAGTATCAACTCAGAGAGACATTTCTGGAAAACTCTGAGGAAGAGATTATTAATGTTTTAAGAGGCAACAGAGAAGATAAATTAGAAACTAAGTGACATTGTAATGAAAAATAAAGGGGTCTTCCAGCAAGGAAATATGAGCCAGATGAAGAGGTGATTTCACCTCTCTTGTCTAACCTATCCTATCCCTTTCCAGTTTCTACCCACTTTTGCTACTAGATTCATGCCTTAATCCCTACAGCCAAAATAATGGGAATAAAAATGACCAGAGGACTTCTGAAGAACACTTTCTAACCTTGAACTTTGTTGTTTCTGGTTGCCACCAAAATCCTGCTCTATCTACTTGTTATCTCTAAAGCTTGTTGACATATGATCTTTTCTAGCCCCCAATCCAAGTCACCAGTCCACTTTTCAGCTTCCTTGGTAACCAACTATTTTCTATTTTAGTTTGTGAAATTTGAGCAAAGTAG
Organism: Perdix hodgsoniae; assembly: GCA_035772895.1. NCBI lineage: Eukaryota > Metazoa > Chordata > Aves > Galliformes > Phasianidae > Perdix > Perdix hodgsoniae. Next base: position 4,945,307 of record JAPSGF010000041.1, read on the forward strand.
ACACATTAGCCTGTGTTCTCTTAGTTGTGCTAGTCCCTCCTCTTATAATGATAAACTTCTTTGCCCGTGAACTCTCATGTTTTAATACCTGGTCTTCACATCAGTTATAAGGTGGAGTTAATCTGCAGTGTGTTAAGGTGCACTTTGTGGCGTGTCATAGCCATTCAAAATTACTGCCCTATTTTGAGGTCTAATGCCTTACAAACACTACAACAATAGTGAAGGACCCACTTCAGCCTTTTCCAGAGGCTTTTGAATAGCTAGTACCTTGGCTGTTGTAGCTACTATAGGTCTTAAATGTAACCAGGTACCTTCGTTGTTATTATAGCAAAAGGTATCAAATTAACATAGCCTTCCCAAGAATTCCTAAGGAATCCAAGGTCGTCTGCTAAAAATAAATTTTGTTCTTATCTAGCATCTTATCCATTCTTTGATTATACAATTGAAAAGTTGAACATGTCCCGTTCACAATACTGAAAACATTCTAAGCACTGAAATGTTATTGATTACAGGAAATCAGCTGCCCTAAGGATGGTTTACAAAGTTCTCAAAAGCCAGAGTAATATCTTATTCCACTTGCATGAGTTCTTAGTTTTTCTTCTGCCTCTTATTTGCATTGAGACACTGTTAATTTTGTAGCCTCATCCTAAAATGGGATATAAACATACATTTTCTGAATATGATGTGTATTCATGACAGTTAAGCATAGTAGAAATAAAAGATTAGATTAATCACTGGAACTGAAAAATGTGAGTTTCCCATCTTCCTTCTTTCCTTGTGGCTTCTACCTTGTTACAGCCACTATGTTAGTTTAATCATTCTGGCTTTCTGCTTACTGACCAGGCTGGTACTGCTCTCTGAGGGCTATACTTTAGACAGTTAATTTCAGCTCCAACCTTTCTTTTAATCCAGCTATCTACTTCTCTCCCATGTAATTTAAATCATAAGAGTTTACACAAGTTACTGTTTTTTATAAAGTCTACTCTGAGCAGAAGAACCATTTCCTTCGTTTCCTACTAGTCTGTAGTGTACATCAGAATAGGATATTTTGTCTGTAATGTATGCACCAAAACTTAAGATTTCCAAGGAGAATAATTATTCATAAAGTCAACTAAAATGGTTGTTTTTTAAAAATGGTGTTTTACATTCTAAATGCAGGCACTGAAGAAAAAGAAAACAAGGGAAAACAACAACAACAACCGTCAGATATTCTCTTAGAAATATCTGAGTGCTTATTCAATTTCTTTCTGATGTATAGCATAAAAGAAATGCACATTGCCCTGGGTCAAATGAAACATTCTTGGTTGACTTGACAGCTTTTTCTTCCTTCCCAGAAAAGGCAAAAATGTTTCTGATTAACCCTATTTAATGTCACTCCATTCCCCCATATAATATACTTTAATTTTACCATTTGACTAACTCAAAAATCTAAATCTAATGCCAGCTTCATTACACTAAAGTCAATGCCTTAAGTTTCAATAAAAGAACAAAAATGGAAGTTTCAATTCTTAATAGTTGATTTTTAGAAATATTTCAGTAGATAGGAGAGGTTACAGTGAAATCCCTAATAAAAATGTCTGCCACACCAGTCATGTGTTCCATTTTCTTTTACCAGACCAGACTGCTAGATATTTGAAAATGGACACAAGCAGAAACTTGTCTTACAGGTAAATTTCCTCAATATCCCTGTAATTAGAGGCTCACAAAGTCTTGAAGATAAAATCTACTATTGGAAACTCTAATGATTGTAACACTGAATTATTACACAGTTATTTCATTATTTCTGTGTTTGCTCTTCTGTGGAGCTCTTATCAGCACAGACCTTTTAGCTCAATTACTTCTCTTGATTAGTTTTAAATAAATAGTAAATGCTATTTGACCAGACTAACATTCTCTTTGTTATATCATTTCTAATTTTATATGTCCTTTTTGAAGGCCATTTCCCGGTATACAGTTTCAATCTTTTCAGTACTCTTCCTGATGCAAACTTTGTGTTATGTGTCCTGTGAGAATATGGGGGTTCAAAAGTCTTTGATTAGGAAGCTAGAATTTTTCTTTTGGTTTCTTCATAGAACTTGGATCATAATGCTTATTTCAGAGGTACATTTAGAAAATTATTGTGCATTGAAGCACCACTAATTTGAAGACATAAAGAAATTATTTCAAAGTCATTAAATTAAATTGATGTTTACATAGCTTAAAAATTGTGTTCTCCCGAAGAGCTTACATCATAGGTAGTTCAGAAACCCTATCAATTACAAATGCCATTCAGAGAATAATAAAGTCAATTTAAAGGAAGCCTTATTCTTAACCTAACATACCCCTTGCTAGGAGCGATTTTCTTTCTCTGGATGCTTTCAGCTCATATTTCCACCTTACCCAAATCATTACACCAGCTGTATACTGAAAATGCCCAAGTAACATGGTTAAAAATGCAGCTTCATCTTGCTTCTAAGCTCTAGGTGTAGCAGTTTCTGAACGGGATTTTAAACAAATGAATTTCCAAAGCCATTCATGCAATTACCTTCCTTATATTATAAGGTAATTCACAATAATTAGGAAGGCTATTCCAACTTATAAAAAACACAAATTCCTTTCAGTCTAAAAGGAAAACTCACCTAGAAGTATAGCACTGATTAAGAAAGTATTTATTTTAAGAAAATCACACTTAAAAAAAACCCATTTCTCAGTTAATCAGGCTTGCAGCTTGAAATTGCACCAAGTTCTACTTAATCCTTCACAGAAAGGTTCACAATCAGGCTAAGCATCTGCACTGGAACTGCAATCTAATGTCATAAACCTTTTCCAAAAGGGTCTCTTCAAATGAAAACAACTGCAAAATATGCTCAGAGATGAGATCAAAGTTCATCTGAAAAAATGACAGTGAAATGAAGATGTGCTTTTTTTTTCCAGGGAAGTTAGGAGGCAGGAATAAGAAATTAAACATTGCAGTCTGCTTCTTTGTAGGGCACAGTAATTTGATAATTTATAAAGGTAAAAGCTGCAAAAAGCACACATCTAAGAATCGCTGATGCACACGAAAGAGTAAACCAATTCATTTATCCAGTAGGAATGTATCTGGGATGAAGCAATTCATAAGAAAACCAGAAAACATTGTTTATTAAAGCAAGCAGAAAGGAAAACTGTATAGGGATGAAGACAAATATGACTGACTACTGATGTTTGATATTCAACAAGCAATGAAAGGAGCCAAACAGCAGTGCATGTGTTGGCAGTGCGTAGACTTCTGAACTAAAGACCTCTGATTGAGTTCTAAACACATGTAACACAAAACAAATAGAGGCACTTAAGAAGGGACCTGTGGGAATATCAGCTCAATGAATTTGAGACAAGCTGTTAATAAAGTGCTGTCTCAACTGCAGCCATATAACAAAACCAGTTGAGAAGTATATCCACATTAATAGTTAACAAAGCATTTGCAATTTAAGTCATACATTTAAAAACCCAGGTGGTGTACTGGTATGTCTACCCACAGACATTTACAAAAACCTGGTAAGAACAGAGCAATCAGCATGGTTTTCTGAAAGCCAGCATCGATCTTAAAAAGGCAGCTCTCCCACAGAAGTACATATACAAAGTTTCTCAGCAAATTAGGGATCAAAAGCGTTGCCTGTTAACCTGAGACAAGCATTTAAGTTCTCTTATTGGTCTTAAAGGTGGATTAAAAAAAAGAGTCAACTAAATTCAGCCTTACTCAGCATACCAGCATGTTGGCAGGTATCTGAAACTCCTCACACAAACGTGAGAACCATCAGGAATATCAGTGACAACTTTTACCTTTGTCTCATAACAAGGCAGTAGCGTTCAAATTACCCGTGGTTTCTCCAGTCAAGCTTCTCCTTGTACTCCTAAGCTACTAGTTAGCAAGAAGGTAGTAAAAGAAGGGAAGCAGCTGAGATAGGAGCCCCCTACAGCATGTCTGCTAGTTACAAAGCCTGGTCTTCCTGCGTGTGAGAGAGTTTCTGGCAAAGCGTGAGCAGAAATAGACAAGGGAAAATGTATGTGTGTGTCTTTGTATTTAAGAGAGAAAACGCAATGTAGTATTTAAGTTGTTTGGTTTTATTACAAGTAACATAGCAGGCATTACAGCAAAAGCATTTCCACTATTATGTACATTCCAACCTGTCGTACCATACTGCAGCACCTAATTAGCTTGCTACTTTTTATCCACCTTCTGTTGTATTTTAATTTACCTCTATAGTTGGAGCATTAAAAACAGATTCTGGAAGGATCTGTCGTACTCTTAGAAAAACGACATCATAAGCCTCAAGTATTCATATTATACAACATGTATTGATGCCACCCATTCTTACAGCTAAAAAACAAACTGCAGACTTTTTTGCTTCTAATAAAGTTTATTTTTGAAAACCAACAAACAAACAACAAAAAACTTTATATATTCTGTGTAATTCACATTGCTCTGACATACAAATCCATACATCATATTGTTCTTTCACATGAAGATAAATATGTTTGTTCTTTCACTGACTCAATGCTACGAGGAAATTGATGCAATTTAAAACTATGTAACTTGAAGTGAATAATTTAATCCTCCAGAATTTTCTTACTGGAAAAAGATAATTGCATAAATAAATACAGCTGTTTTCCATCAGGAAAATCAGCAGTGTTGCAATACAATATGACTACTGGTGAAAATGCAGTACTATTTTCTCCACTACTGCTAACCTGATTCAGTTTGAAAGCGTGTACACAGATTATTTCCAAATACTTAAGCACACTCTGCACGCAGCTCCTAACAGCCTTAAGAGGTACTTTATATTTTTACCTGCACAGAGGCTAAAAATCTGTCCAGTTACTTAAGCACTCCATGATCAACTGAGAACTTAGATCTCATGTTTGACAATCGAGTAGCTGACATGTCACTGTATGCACACCCTCTTTCCCCTTTTAGCTCTGTCACAGCATTGCAGCATGTAAGCACTGATGCAGTCTGGTTTAACAAAGGCTTTCTGAGAAAGCGAGAGCCAGACTGAGAAAATAAAGGATCCTAAATCTCTCAATGGACTTGCACCTATTTAAATGTCTCTCCTTTTGCGAATAAGTTTTATAACAAATAAATAAAATGGTTCTGCCACTAATGCAGGCAGCATAACTTCTATTCAGACACTAGGAAATTTTGCATCTGGGAAACAAGTGCATGATATGAAAGTGATTCTCCTTCACCCCCTGTTATTTGAAAGACTCCTGTAGGATCTGGGGACAACATATTTTCAGGCATTCATCTTAAGCGACAGGGATTTTTCTTGGATATTAATGTTCTCCCCCACTCCCCACAGTATTTCTAAAGGGGTTTAAAATCTGATGTATTTATTAATGCTGCCTTAACAACAACAAAGCCCCCACCTGCATGTAGTAGCTCAACTTTAACCCTTTGTATTCTGCAAAGTCATTGTCACTCTGGTTCTTTTAGTCACGCAGAAGGATTCCGTGCTGGAGAAAGTCAGAATACTTAATGCAAGCAGCAGATGGGAGCAGAATTGGATGCCAAAGATTTGGCAACGTTCTCGATTTTAATTTAATCACAGAAAACTTGCCTCTGAAAGTTTATTGTTACACATGCTTCACAACGCAATGGAAATGGCATTTCAGGCTTTTCTGCTTTAACATTTGTTCTCAGCTGTTCGTGCTGAAGTGATTCAAAAATCAGTTACCTGTTTTTCTTAAACAAGCCAACAACTACCATTTTCTTAAACAAGCCATAATGCTAGGATCCTTTTTCAGCAATGCTACACCAGCACCAATTATACTGTGCAGTTGCCCACTCTACTGCTGCTGTACTCTGTAATCTGCAAAGCAGGAAACATACTATCCTGAATGGTTTGTTATAAAAGGGGACTTGTTTTTTTGGTAAACCACATTCCACCAGAGTAACTTCTCCTGTTACTCAGGCTTTCTCTACTTTCTGACAAGGGAGCAGGACAGGATCAGTAGCCACATAGGACACAATCTAAACCTTGAATGATCAGCAAAGCAATGATCTACATCACCAAAACATATCGTATGTTCAGTGACATAAAACTTTAAATTTTGGTGAGCTCATGAAGACACATTCACTTACTAGCTTGATCTTTCGGATCTGCACAAACTAAGAAATCATAGCACACTGTCATAAGCTGCTAGATGTGACAAATCAGGTTTTCAACCCACAGAAAATGTTTTATAATTAATTCCAAAAACCTTTTTATTGTTTTTCAGTAGTAACACCTAATAACAGTACTGGAACATAATACATATGTAAAGGGAAAAAAAAACAAACAGTAATATGAAGTGGAATATTAATAAAAATGAGGAGTGAGAAATGCATCCATGAGTGAGAAAGCTTCTTAGCAACATGATACAGAAATGAAAATGGTGCTGCTCATGAGGCAAGAAAAAAGCTTCTTACTGAAGAAGTATCCATCTTCAAGCAGTAAAAGCACATTTTTTAAATGCTTAGGGCAATGAACTTAGTTAAAAGTGTTGGCACTTATTCACTACTGATAAGTCAATTATGAGGTACAGACAAACTATTTTTGAACACTGTAATAGTTAAAAGGATATTCTGCCCTAAATACACTTTGAAACTATGACCAGTTATGCAGGAATAAAATTCAAAGTCTGTTCCAATTCTTGTAAAAATCAGTGCAGCTGAAAGACTTAAATGAAAATAACAAGAGTGGTATTTTGTATTTACATTGTAATCATTATTGGGCAATTTTATGAGTCACTTATGCATTCAAAACACTTTCAGAGTTTTGTTACCCAGTATCTGAGATGAAACTAAATCTTCTAATGTTTTGACAAAGATCTAATCAGTACCAGGCAACAGGCACCTCTGTGTGATCTTCACAGACACATCTCCCATTTCCCCAGTTTCCTATCTCCAAAGGATGTTGGCTTTAGAAAATCTTATTTCAGAAAGTAGTTAATTACCTTTTAAATATTTTAACCCAGTTCAGCAGATGTGGCCAGCTATGTGGCATCCTTGGAGATGAAAGAGGAATGCTGTACTGACAAGACATCAGGCTGTAACTACAGTAGGAAGCAAAGAAAGGTCACACAGGAAGCTGAATGCTTGACCATTTGCAAATAGATGAGGATTTGTCAAGTGAAGCAAAGTAAAGCATATGGTGGACAGTCACCATACAACTTGCACCATACAACTTGGACCTATGGTGAACTGATGGCAAGACAGCTTCTTGCCTTCGGTGCATATAATGGGATCACATCACTTACCAAGATATACAAAGCACCAGAAATTGCATAATACAAATGATAATCCTGTCAATAAAGAATTCAAAAGCATTCTCAGAGTTACAAAGTTTTAGTAGACGATAAACAAAACTATCAGGCTGGAATCAAATAGGCTACTTATACCCACTGCATTTGGAACAAATGTAAAAGTTATCATTTGACTAATCATGCCATCAAGGCTCTAAAACAAGTCTTTACAAAAAGAAGTTGAGGTTCAAGTGAACTTCTTTATACATTGGAATAAAATAGAATAAAATGCTTAACTAGATAAACTGAGAAAGATACAACTGATAACAATAAGATAGAGGAAGAATTATCCATCATTTTTATCACAGTGTTCACTAGACAGACAATTCATATGTATCTAAAAGTGCTAATGAAAGGTCAAAGGACATTGTTATTACGACAGAGGAAGGGACAGAAGAGAACTCAAAAAGATCAAGCACCCTACAGTCTATGCGTTAAGACAGATTTCAGAAGGAGCCTTTTGTCATTTGGCTTTTGGATTAAAAGATACAAAAGCAAAGAGTAAATGCACTTGCAGTATAAAAGAACATAGAACTTAAGACACTGCCTCAGAAGAACCAATCAAATACACTGAAAAAGAAAGACCCGGAGGGACTAATGACTCCAAGTACTTCCTGTGCCTTAGGCAACAAAAGGTTATGCTTAAAGCTCTTAGAGAAACAGGGTGTTTATGCCTTCTTGGTACCTACCTCCTATATGGGAAAGTTTTCTGTAGATTAATTTCCGAGTAAGAAAGTAATTGAAAGAAAATCATAGATATTTTCATTACATAAAAGGTTAATGCTCACAATGCTGATGCCTTAATCCAAAAGAAATATCAAAAAGGAGCATGATTAGTGAGTCTGAACAGCTCTGAAGAAAGCTAGAATTGAGAGATAAAATCAAAACAAGAAAATAAGTCACCTAAAAATAAAAATCCTATTAACATACTTGGAAATTAAGGCACCTCAAAATGTTGAGGATGACCATGAGGATGCCACAACATACAAAAGAGTACTGCAGAAATTACTGCATTTTCTTTGAAATCTGATATGAACTGATACCGTCCTGTCTCCTTTATATAAAATGTTGTAAAGACTAACTGATTAGTAGATTCCTTCATTATTTTGGCTAGGCACATTTTGTGTCAACAGACATTGAACTGGATTATTTTTTGCAGTTACAGAATTGTACCTTGGGTAGGGCATGAGTCATCATTACCCTTTGGAAAAGTAAAGACCGGAGGAGGGAAAAACCCTAAATATCTGATGATACTGTTTGTTTCCCAAATGGGAAAAACTTGAGTTGAGGATTTGATTTGACAACCTTAAAGATTTTCTTCATTTTGTGAGGAGACATATTTTGAGATTCCTTCACATGAGAAGGCCAAATACCACACACACAGGCAAAGTATCATAGAATGTTTTGAATAGGAAGGGACCTTTCAAGGTCCGACTCCCCTGCAACGAACAGGAACACCCATAGCTAGATCAGGCCACTCGGGGCCCCATTCAGCCTGATCTTGAACATCTCCAAAGACAGGACTTCCATCACCTGAGAAACATTTTCCAGTGCCTCACCACCCCTATTGTAGAAAATTTTATTCTAATGTTCAAAGTAAATCTCCTCTCTTTCAGTTTGAAACCATCTCTTCTTGTCCTGCAAGAGTCCGTTCCCTTTCTTCTTAGAGCCTCCCTTTAGGTATTGAAAGACCATTATCAGGTCTCCCTGGAGCCTTTTCTTCAGCCTGAACAGCTCCAGCTCTCTTAGCCTGTCTTCATAGGAGAGATGTTCCATCCCTTGGATAATTTTTGTGGGCCTCCTCTCGATACACTCCAAGAGGTCCATGTTTCTCTTGTACTGTTGATGTCACTGGTGAAGATGTTAAAGAGCACTAGTCCTGGTAATGACCCCTGAGGGACACCACTCATCACTGATCTCCATCCGGACACTGAATCGTTGACCACCACTCTCTAGGTATGATGTCACTACCTGCTCGTCATCCATTGAAAAGCCCACCCATCAAATCTGTATCTTTCCAATATGGAGAGAAAGATGTTATAGGAGAATGTGTATAAGGCCTTATCTCATGTCCAGATGTCCATCAGAGGCTCTTTCCTTGTCCACTGATGCAGTTATGCCATCATAAAAAGCCACTAGGTTGGTCAGGCAGGACCTGCCCCTGGTGAAGCCATGCTGGTAATCCCACATCACCTTGTAGAATCATAGAATCACCAAGCTTGGAACAGACCTTCAAGATCATCCAGTCCAACTGTTCACCTATCACCAATAGTTCTCACTAAACCCTGCTGTGTCCCTCAACACAACATCTAAATGTTCCTTGAATATCTCCAGGGTCAGTGACTCCACCACCTCTCTGGGCAGCCCATTCCAGCACCTGACCATTCTTATGGAGAAGTAGTATTTCCTAACGTCCAACCTGAATCTCACCTGGCGCAACTTGAGGCCATTCCCTCTAGTCCTATCAGTAGATACACGACAGAAGAGGCTGAATCCCATCTCACTGCAACCTCCCTTCGGGTAGTTAGAGAGGGCAATTAGGTCTCCCTTGAGCCTCCTGTTCTCCAGACTGAACAACTCTACCTCGCTCTGCCGCTCCTCAAAAGGCCTGTGCTTCAGATCCCTCACCAGTTTAGTTGCCCTTCTCTGGACCTCCCCTCTCTTCCATATGCCTTAACATAACTTCCAGGAGGATCTGCTCCATGATCTTCCCCAGCACTGAGGTGAAGCCAACAGATCAGTAGTTTCCTGCGTCATCCTTTCTCCTCCTTTTAAAAGTGAGTATGAAATTTCCATTTTCCGAGTCACCTTGGACTTTGCCTGACCACCATGATGTTTCAAATGTCATAGAGAGTGACCTGGCAACTACATCAGCCAATTCCCTCAAGACTCTGGGATGCATCTCATCAGGACCCACCCATAGTCTTATGGATTTTCAAGTTCCTCAAGTAGTCATGAACCTGATCTTTACTTACAGTGGAATGGGCAATGCTTTCCCAGATCCCACCTTCCAAATAATCTGCTTGAGGGCTTTGTGTAGAGCAGTTGCTCGTGAAGACTAAGGCAAAAAAAGTTGCTGAATATCTCAGTCTCGGTTTTAAAGTAGTCATGCAGTACCTAAATCAGTTTGAAGGTCTCTTCTCCCAGCACGAGGGGTGTCTAATTCCTACTACTGACAAAAACACTGTATGGCAACAAACACCAAGTACTGCTTCTGTCTCTGAAACTTTTATCTCTGCAATAAAAATTGCACAGAGCTACAATACAGCACTGTGGAAAGGAAACAGGAGAGAATAAGGATAGTAAAAGGTAAAATATTTTCAAGCAATTAAATGAACAAGGAAGATTCAGCTGTAAGGGGAACTTAGAGGTCTATATGAGTGGCATGGACAAGCTGAATAAGCAACAGTTGTGCATCACTTCTCATGATACAAGAATTGCAAGCCAAACAGTGTTGGCAGGCAGCAGGTCAAAAATAAACAAGAAGAGGTGCGTTGTTTTTTTTCCCCCACATAACATACAGCTTAGCTGGATTTGTTGATGACAACAGCCTACTTATATTCTAAAAACAAACACATTTCATGGATAAAAGCATCCATCAACAGCTTCTAAACTCCAACCTATGATCTTTAATGCGAGCGAAAGTACCTGTGATGCAGTTGGCCAGGAGCTGGGAGAGTATATATCTGGGAGAACGTATATCTGAAAATAACTTGGTACTAGAAGACCTACTCCAGGCTGCTTATGGGCAAATACAAACTAGCAAAGCCTCAAGTTCAGATGGTCAGGAATAAAGATGTCACCAGTTGATATTTAGAACCTACTGTTCATTGTGTCTTACTGAAGAGTTAACCCATCTTTGAAACTTTTTGCTTCACAGTATACAATGAAGTCACAACTGAGGGTCAGAGCAGACAAGAGAACTCTTCAAATGGACATTTACATCTTGAAAATCGATTCCTGTAAAAGGACAAAGCTCCTGTACTAACACAGAGTTATTATTGTGTATAGAAAACTACTATCTATTTAACTCAAAAATTCTGCATAACCTTTCACAGGGTGTACAGCAGACAAACACTTCTGCAGATTGAAGTGATTAGTCTGCATACTACTGAGATGTTAGCTTATGAAGAATAAGGTCTTCAGAAAAAAAGAATTGTGCTTGTGCTTAAATGACTTCTAGGAAAGATGCAGATCCCATTTGTTATTATAAGGAGACATGAATTAGAGTCTCAACTCACAGTCTAAATCTCAGCACATATACTTATGCCTTCTGTCTTCCTGATTACCTGTATGTTTTGAGAGTGCTTCCTATTGCATTTTAATGTATTTGTTTATCATGAGACTATCATCTCCAGCTTACAAAAGCATGTTCTTCAGACATTATTTCAGCCTTCTAATGGGGTAGGTTCACAGCTAACCATTTATAACATTGCATTTTCAGAGTTCCTTCACTCTGTGATAGAACAAAGCACCTCAGCAATACTGAAATGTTGTGGTTTTATGATTCTTGCTATCTACATGTATTATGTAGATATGTATTAATGTCTACATTATCTATGATGTATTCTACATCATAACATCATGTGAAGCATGATTGAAAAGTTAATACTTCCAGTCCCACGGACTGACAACTTTCTGGATACCTGGTTCTCAGAAGAGAAGAAATACATACCCCAGAGGACTTTGCGTTCAGAGAGGAAGATAAGTCACATGGGGCAATTCACGGGATTCTCTCTCTCTCACTTCCTGGAAGTGCATGGGTGTGTTCCCTAGCTGTGCATCTTCAGAGTAAGGCTTTTGGTTCTGGACACTCTCAACTCTCATTTTATTTGATTTATTATCCTCAATTCCAATTATGTCGTATTATATTGTGCTATCTTGCATTCCAATATCATATTTAGTAAAATTAAGTTTCCTCCTTAGATTGCTGCCTCTGTTTTGTTTTGGTTTTTTTGAGACCCAGCTCCCATCTCCCTACCTGCCCTCTTTTCTCTTTCCCTTTTTTTTTTGGGTTGGTAGGCCTGCAGGCCTGCTGTTCCCTGTCACAGACAGATTTCGATCTAGATAACTCCGTGGCATGAAGTTACTTATGTGTTTTAAAACACTGACAAGTTTAGTCTTGCTGTAAAGTCTGGATCCCTTTCACAGGTGCAGGAAGGTCTGAGTCTCTGCCATCCCACTGAATTTCAGTTGCATCCATCATCACTCAATGCTTCAAAATCCAGGCTCTGCATTTGCAGTATCATTACATTTATTACCAATAATAATAAGCTGTACAACAGATGGCTTTCTTCTTTGGGTCTGCTTTGCTACTAATAACTAGGTAATTTAATTAAAGCAACTTCCTCTTCCAGGCCCATTAGCCTCCTCCCAAAAGGAGCAAAATCTTTGTATTGATGGGTTGCATTCAGCATTGATATACAAACTGCATGTGAGACAGTGCTGCCATATGACCCAGTTGGTACCTATAAAATTATTCTTTTGCATATATTTCATAGTAAAAACACTTTATTTGGACTTGTGTAACAAAGTGATTCCATAGCAAACATCACCAGTATGGGAATAGAATTCAAATTATAAACTTCCTTAAAAACCATGACTTGGCTTTGTTCCTAAGAAAAATGCCATGCACAGTTTACTTCCTTAAAACTAGCTCTTTCAACCTTTTCATTTCATCACAATGCTTTCCTAAAGCCTTCACTAACTTCACTAAGTTTCTCAGGCTTCACAATCACGGAGAAAGCTCTTGTGAAAGAGGGCAGGACTTCTGGGAAAGAGGACTTGCTACAGCGATGACTATGGAACCAGATCGATTGTATTATGAGCTCAGAATCTCAATTCATGAAAAAATGTGTTCTTTTGCAAGGCCATTTTGTGTCACATAAATTCTCCAATAATGCTATGCAACCGATGATTTTTGTTGCTTTGTCAGCAAAATTGGGGGGAAAAAAAATAAAATCAGTGCAGACATTCATGTTGAAATGCAGTAAGAATTTGTTTAATTTTGATGCATGAAATTAAAACACCAAAACATTTACTTCAAATCAGACAAAAGAAAAGTGAAGTAAAAATTGAAGGAAATAGAGATTAGGCTCGTGAAAGAGGAAGAGGATTTTCCTTGTTTGATCGAGACCGTATGAAACAAAAATAGTGCCACTGTTCCTACTACCATTAGCTAGGCTAGATAGAAAGTGGAAGAGATACAAAGTGGAAGACAGTACAATAAATGTTTTTTTGAGAAAAAAGTTGGGCAGATTTCAGAAGTTTTTAGGCAGCTGCCTGACACCAAACTTAATTGACCCAGAACATGACATCAGTATGCTACAGAACATATTCTTGAGTTTGATAATTTATATTAAAAAAAAAAAAAAAGACAAAGGTCCCATATAGCTCTCCACTATATGCCTGTCCAAATTCATCTGAGGAGAGAGACATGACTGAGAAGGCAGATGTAAGAGAAAAGGAAGATAATACTCAGCTTTGACTGTTAAATAATGCAAATGAAGCTGCAGTGATAACACTTACATGGCTTTTAATTGTTTGTTGTAGGTAAATATAACTATTATGCAAAAACAATGCTTGCTTTTAAGGCCTCATTATCAAAACAGACACCACTATAAACACAGCCTGCTTAAGAAAGGTGCTGAATGCATTGAGAATATTGCTCCTCTCATCTTTCCTTAAAAAGCACCTAGCACCAAGAGTCTTCACTAAGGCTTACTGTGAGACAGGTGCAGTACAGAGCACATCTGAAAAGCATGTGTGTATTTTTAGAGCTCTTACTTGATGTTTTAAGGCTGGACTATAAATACCAGTGATTAGATTGTACTACTAAGTTTCATATTTCAGAGAGGAACAAAAGGAAAGCAAAATAATCTGTTAAATGCTTTGAACTATTGTGAATATATTTATTCTATATTTCAGTTCCACCACCACAGGACATTTAGGAAGTTGTTACTTATGTTCAACAGGTAAAGCAACACATTTTGTTTCTAGCTGTAATCAGACATTTGGATTTGTGTTCAAGCTACTGTTAATCTCCCACTGTAGCTTGAAGTCAGAAGATGTAGGGCAAAGCTAGGTGGAGTTGGAAAAAGTTATTTTTACAAAGTAATTATTATTACAAAGGTACAAAATGAACATATATTATGCAAATTTATTTCAAATGAAAGCTAGACACATATGCCTATATGTATGCATGTAGATACATTAATTTCCCTTGAATATAATAGATTCTGGGAAAAAAAGAAGAAATGAAGCTTCAGACTATGGCCATAAGGCTTAAGAGACTAAAGTTGGATAAAACTTTCCCTGCTATGAATGTGTCATTATGAGAGAGAAGATAGTCTGTCTAAGAAAGACAATTAATGGACTGCCAAGAATGACCCCAAAATATGGGATGCTAGCAAGAAAGAGTAGAAAGACAAAAAAAAAAAACACACGTGTTATTAGTGTCAGTTCCCTTCTTCACAAATATCACATTGTTATATTTAGATTGTTGGCCAGTAGTTCCATCCTGATTCCTGCAGAGGGGACTCAGAAGGGGTTTGGCTTTGCTTTCACAATAGCATTCTTCACACAACTGGGGCTTGACTCTGCTTCCATTCAAATAATCAGGAATTTGTCCACAGTCTTATAAAATTTGGGTCTGCGCCTTGAAAATAGCTATTTCGAATTAAAAAGAAAACTTTGAGTCTTGTTAAGTAGTTCATCACCTCTTCTACTCTGAATGGGGAGGAGGGGAAGAAAAAAAAAAAAGTGAATTGTTTCTTTCATCCAATATGAGCTTTTAATTTTTAAATACAGTTCTATTTATGAGGCTCCTAAAAAGTAAATACCAGTAATGTATGATGTGGGCCAGTTTCTTACATAAAGTATACACCTCTACAGTCAACAGATGAGCGGCAGAGTGCACAGTCTTAAAATAAAAACAAAAACAAATAGGAACGAGAAATAGCTAAAAGAGTGACTGATTTTGATCTTTGCAGCACAGATTCAGACTGCACATGATTTGTACACTTTGCCACTTTTCTAGAATAGAACAACTTATGAACTGCTGTAAATCACAGATTAGAAGTAGAACAGCACTGAGCACAAAGGATCCTGTTCGTTTGCCATAAGTCCTGGAAAGGCCAGGGGTCAGCATGTGATCGAATAACCACTGCACTGGCTCATGCCCTGATACCCCTGCACTGGTTGCATAGCTGCTGAGTTACTTCACATGGGAATTCACAGATTTGCCCAAACACAGAAGAGAGCCTGGAACACAAAGCAATAATTAACAGTCTCTGACTTGTGTATATAGAATCTCCTTGCATAGTTGGCTTCTGCGGATTGTTTATTCTCTGGCTGGAATCCAGCTTTCTAAATCCCTGCCAATACTATTTCTAAGTATGAAAATTCAGCAGTGTCTTAATCACGGAAATACTGCTGTGTCACCACACTTTACAACAGGATCACAATGAATTACTCAATCTCCACGCAATCAAAGAAAGATAACAAGGATGATTATACAGAACTTACTTCAGCAACATTGTTCCAATATGGAGAATAGCCTGAACCTAGTTCTCTAAAGACTTTTCAGTTCTGGCCCAGTATGTCAATGCTCAGTACTTTCACTAAGCCACAGATGCAACTAGTGCTTTATTCATGTTAGAGCTCCTATATGTCTGTATCTGTAAGTGGAATTTAACACTTCATATAATGAAAAAACAGATTCAGAAGAATGAGTAGTAACATTTTTCACAAAAGAGCAGTGAAGTCTGTCCTGTAAAGTCATAATTGTTGAGTTTCCCATCATCTTGGGTAGTTTAAGTTCTCCATGAAGTCTCACTATGTGGGCTAATGCTATTTCTGCCTTTAGGTTTATGCTGTCTTTTACAACTGTACAGTGTATTGGTCAAACAGGTTTGTATTCAATTCCTGTATTTGGAGATATTTTGTGTGAATAACTTCTCATTTAATCTATTTTGGTAGCATTCCGTCCAAACTACACGCCACGGTAATTCTGAAAAGACAAGACAAAAAGAAAAAAAAGAAAAAAGAAAAAAATGCAAAAATTAATTCTTCACCATGTAAAAAAAAAAAAAAAAAAGCCAGTATTTTGAATGTTATCATGTACTGAAAATTCATGTTTTTCACTCAAGATAAAGTATCTAAAAAGAATAGAATCTTCTTGTAAAAGTTTACCTCTGCAGAACTTTCCCTATGTTTTTGAATAGTAGGATGAACTGTGTTGGAAGTGACATAATGCAAAAGTGACATAATTTTAATGTGTAAGTATTATTGGTTAGAGGCTGACACTGCTAGTACTCAGTGGGGCAAGAATACATAAATCTCTCAAATTCTCACCACAAAAAGCAACCCAGTGCAAAATGAGAGATTACCAGATGAAGCCTGTTTAACAATGAAACAGGTGTTCAAATTACTACAGACTGAAAATGGTATGGAAATATCAGTCCTGGTGTCTTCATATTTGGGAATGCTACAAAGACAACAAATGTGCAAAGTAAATGACCCAGGTCATTATACCTCCTTACACCTTGACAGTTTCGTACAGAACAGTAGCCCTCTAGCAACAAATTAGTGAAATACATTCTGAAAAGCTTTCATGGAGCTGCAGAGTTCTGCAAAATACATTTTTTTTGAATGCCTTCCTCCAGTGGGTTCTAAGCACTTCACTTCAGCTCCTCACTTCAGCATCTCTGTTAAGTGAGCCATAGGAATGGCAGCAAGGTAATCACCAAGGATAAGATTAAGAGAAGTAAGGAAAAAAATAAAAGAGAGAAAAAGAAAAAACTAATACCTAAATGGGAGAGGAGGACAACTAGTTAGGAATATGTCTGAAGTATCACAACTCCAGACAACAGGATGCAGTCCAAAGGTTTTCTTGGTATCTTTCAGATGTCTCCTCCATCAGTACTGGGCCTTTTCTCCAGGTAAACGCAAATCCCTCTGCCTTTTCTCTCTGAGGTAGTGAATCCTTTGTGTAATGCCACTAAGTAAAACTTCACTGCTTTTAGATTGTATCAGGAATGGAATTGTAATGGACTGAATAGTGCTCATTAGAATAAGTGTTGTTGTTTTTTTTATCAGTAACATGATCAAGACTCAATTGTTTCTCAGCACAGCCTGAGAGCTGGCAATCCTCCACAGTCCTTCTAGGAATGCCCTGAGGTTTGTTGCTTGCAATGCTTGGTCTGCAAGCATATTACTGTCGAGGGCTTTGAAGCATAAAACAATGCTCACTGTTATGCTCAGTGTTATAGTTTGGTTCTTTATTAGGAAGTTTCTTTCTAGCTACTGAAGCATGTTTAGGAACACAACTTGTTCCTATGGAAATTAGTGAGAATTTTGCCCTCGACTCCAAATAGAACGGGAACAGACTCCCTGTCTGCAACATCAGACATCCCAGCATAAAGTGACAAAATCGTGTGGGCCTGCTAAGCTTCACCGTTGTGAAAAGGTCAGCCTACAAATCAAGAGACTCAAAGGGAGAAGCACGAATGCCACTGCTGGAGCTGCTGCACAAACACGTTAGATCACTCCCTGCTTATCTCCAGAGAACACAGAAAATCAGCACCTTACCTTCCACCCTGCACAAACTGCCAGGTAGGCTCTAAGCACAACAGTACATGGATCTATCACCTACAAGTGAAGAAATCAGGCAAAGCAGCCCTACCATAAAAGCAGTGATGTACTATGTGAGCTGAAGATAAGGCATTCAGATGCAGCATCAGCATCAAAAGGTTGTGATGTCACCTGAAGTACTCAGTGGCTCCTCTGTGGACTTTCTTCATTGACAGGGGGTACTGAGGTATACCTGGGGAATACTAGCTGTGTTGCATGCTGGTACTGATTTCTTGGGGGCAGGGTGTTACTCCTCCTCATTTCCACTTTGGCGTGCAGTGTATTTGCATGTAGGGTACCAATAAAAGCAGAAATCTGTCCTGTACTGGGGAAACTGCTAATAGGTTAATTTGTCTTTATTTTTCCTACCATTATTAAAAAATAAAATCAGATTTAAAGCAAATTAACTGCTCCAAAAGTTGCACTATGCTGTTCTTAGACATTAAAGATGGTAGTGGGTTTTCAAGTCTACAGGTTATTATCTGCCATATCATATGTTTTGGCATTCAAACACAAACTCTTTGCCATGTGATTTTTGCTTCTCTCTTGAGAACAAACGTCCTGTCTGGATCAGACTTACACCACAGACATTTCCAATCCCAGAAAGATGAGCTCTTTACAACTGAGGCTAAGTAAGGCATGCAGATCATGAAGACTTCATACTGGGGAATCTATAAAAGCCAGCAAATAGCTTTATTTTCAGGGCCTCTGAAAATGGATTGTTTTGTTTGGCATTTCTGAAGCAGTAAGGCAGCCCAGTCAACTCGCTCTCAGGTCTGATTCTACTTGTGCCAGGCTTCTGGTGACCATTAACACTGCTGTTACCAACCATAGACCTAGTATCTGTATATGTCTTTTGAAATGTCTGTCTTCACAGAGTGCCTTATGCCTTCCTGAATTTTTAAGACTTTATAAGCTTTCACGCATTCTTTTCTTTCATGTAGGAGTCCATATCACGCCCAGTGCGACCTTCTGAGAAGGAAGTTTTGCCTTTCCCTTCAGAGTTCCTATAGCTTATATTGCAGTGATGTACAAATTAATCACTGGCTGAGCCCTGTAGCCACTGAACTCCGTTGTCTGAGCAATAAAATTTGGAGGTAACAAAGTTGAGCTGATGTGTCCTCTCATCTGTCTATCTTGTATCTGTCAGAAGGAGATCCAGGTCCAAAATTTCCAGAGTCATTAGTGAATTCACGTGGGTCAACTTGCAGATTTGCAACATCAGGTGTTTTAGAGACCTGTCCTTTTCTCCGCCAGGCATATTTAAAAAAAATCCTCTGGGTTCTTTCATATTTGTGCCTTAAAATTCTAGTCACTTTGAAATCATTGTACAGAATTCATTAACAACAAGGCAAGTAAATGAAAAGATAAAAGAGAGCTTTCCTAGATCTTCATATGTTAAAGTTCTCATCTTTAAGAGGAATAAAATGAACAAAATAGAAGAGCTTTACTTCACCTTCCAATAATTTGCAAAAATATATTTCTTGCCTTGTTTTACTTTTTCAGCTAAATCCTGACAAAAGGAGTCAATTTATTATCTACAGCAGAAATGTGATTAGTTAAAAAAAAAGTCAGTTCTCATCTGTAAACCTTTTTTAGAAAAGGACCTCAGCCTAAAAGCCCAGTTTATCAGAAATCTCCAATATCCATTAGGAGAGTGATTTTGAAAAGTAAGACCAAACAAAAAAAGTGTTAGCTGGATTTACCCCAAGTATATCATAATTTGAAGAATAAACATTCTTACAGTAGTTTATCAAAAGCATAATTAAGCTCCCAGCTGGAATAATACAGCGACAGCTCTCATACCTGCCTAATGCCATTACTTACTGCTGTTATATGAAGCTGTGTGCTTTATAAGCTTGAAAAGGATACTTGGAAACTCATCTGCCTTTCTCCCACCTACAAACACAGGAAAAAGAGAAAGAATGAATAAATAATAGGGATTCTACTTCATTTCCTTAGCACTCGATTCTGCTGTTGATGAGCCTATTCCACCAACACGCAAATCTTAAATGCATGACTGCATTATTTTTACCTCCCTAAGTCTAGTCCATTTGCCCGGACAACAAACATACACATACAAGAAAAGCAGGAGTGAGCCACTACTCAAATTCTAGATCTGTGAACTTTTTCTGCAGAAGTTTTAACAAAAGGAACAAAAGGGTCTCTAGCAATAGAAACAATGCCTCCATTATACCTTCACACTGACCTGCAACAATCTTACTGAGTCTCAGACAGCAATGAGCATTCGTGCAAACACCTCGGTAACTGATACAGGAAAAATGTAGCCTATCATTTCTCATTATTGTACTGCAGTAACATTCTGCTGCTCCAACAGAGATCTGTCTGGGCACCATACCCACACAAAGCAACATTTTACACTGAAGAACCTACACTCCAAACAAACAAGACTAAAGATAAGTAGAAGGATGATGAATGGAGAAAAGATGAAATAGGGGGATAAAGCAATATGCCCAAAGCAGATCAGTTACAGAGAAAGTAGCTTAACCATCTCCTGTATTTACTTTTTTCCCGAACCACCTGAAAGACTTCCAACACCAGAGAAACAATGCTAAGTTTACTTCTACATGCCAGTAAAGTTGAAGCAACATACAGCTTGAGCAATACATAGCTGGGATATGAATATTCCCAGAAGCACTTTAGTTTATTGAAAAAAATAGATAACCAGTACATTATAACCAAGTTATGTTGGTATAGTAAAATACAGAACCCACATTATCATCTATACCTATGGGTTTAGTCTCCATAAGTGCTTTTTTTCCTCTCTGCTTCTTCAAATAGAACACCTTTAGCACTATCAGCTCATACAATTAGATATCTTCAGAGAATAGTATTCTCAAAAGCAACTACAGAAATCATACAGACTTTATAGAAAGCATATTTCTTGCCATTCTGTTATCAGTCTTAAGAAATATGTATTTACCCAGCCTCTCATAGCAACCAGGATCTCAGAACTGAAATGGAATATCTGTTGTTCTTACTACTACAAGGAGCTTTACAGAAGGCACAAAGCACAGAATAAAACCTGGCTCACTTTCTGTCTACCTGCATTGACTGTGCAGGACTAAGTAGTAACAATTTAATCGTTCAATATAGAAACATAATAACACTAATGGAGATGAGATATTCAGATGTCATTTCTTTCTTTATGTAGGTTTGTCATTAACTTTCTTCACTGTGGTCGGTAACGGTCAGAAAGTCTTCAATTCCCAGAAGATATTTTCAGACAGATGTTTCACTGCCAAGCTGCTAAGAAGACAAGGTCACAGGCTCGATTCTTTAGAATATTTAAGTAAATGCTGGAAGCACAGTTTGCTGATATTAGAGAACACTAATGCATTAGGAATGAGGCATATGTTTTAGCACTTTGCTGAACAGAGCTTGGGATAGGCTCTTCCTCAGGGTATGAAGGAAATATGTATTTTAGAATGCATATGGTTTACTCACTTGAAAGGAGCATTTCAGCAAAGAAACATACACTTCCTACTGAAGCTCCCCTGCTATTCTAACTTACTACTGCTATCATCTCAGATGCTTATTGCTGAATGCCAGTCAGATGCTGTTTAGGTTTAGAAATGTATACCCTAAAACATTTACACACTCCTCAATTCTTCTTGAAGAATGCTATATATCAACACGTTTCTTGGAAAACTATGAAAATTGGTTGAATCATTTCAGATGTTTAACTTGACATACATTTAAAAGTGTGTGCTCATTCTTTCTGAGAAAGAAAGAAAGAAAGAAAGAAAGAAAGAAAGAAAGAAAGAAAGA
>JAPSGF010000041.1:4967132-4981776 GCA_035772895.1 Perdix hodgsoniae
AGAAAGAAAGAAAGAAAGAAAGAAAGAAAGAAAGAAAGAAAGAAAGAAAGAAAGAAAGAAAGAAAGAAAGAAAGAAAGAAAGAAAGAAAGAAAGAAAGAAAGAAAGAAAGAAAGAAAGAAAGAAAGAAAGAAAGAAAGAAAGAAAGAAAGAAAGAAAGAAAGAAAGAAAGAAAGAAAGAAAGAAAGAAAGAAAGAAGCTTTTTAGCCCCTCTGTGGTTGCAATTCTAAGACAAATGACCAAGATTATCATTCAATTCTACAGATTTTTCTTTCTCTACTACATGCTACATGTATACTCTTTGTCATAGTTGATATTCCTACAAATTTAAAACTGCCAAAGAGTTCCATTTCTACCTGAACCCGACACAGTTAACGTAGGAAGGCTGTGGCCGGTTGTTCGCGTAAATGGGATTAGAATTGTTGATTTCAGCCAGATAATGACAGGACACAGCATCTTGAAGAGGTAGGGCGACTACCCTATGTTAAATAAAGATTGGAATTAAAGTGAAAAAAAGAAAAAGGAAAAAAAAGAGGAGATTTGCACCTAGGTCATTACAGAAGAGGAACACAAAAGACGCATTTACTCCTCATAACAAAACGATGCATTCAAATGTAGCAGTACTTCACCTGAGAAGAACCATTTGCCTGATTAGCTCAGAGCACCGCAGGTACCAGCGGGCAGCGTTTCCTCCCGTTAAGACCCCAGAGGTCAAGGGGAAGTTAAGGACCTGTGAAGGTCGCACCACAAGAAGGTGACAAAGTTACACAAGAAGTCAACGAGCCGATCCTCACTTCTGTGCTGCAGCAATAAACTACAGAGCCGCTCAGGGGGGAGGGGGTGTCAACGGCTGGAGAATTGGAGCGAGTGACGATTCGAACTACGTTTTAGTCTGAGCTTCGTGGCCAGGGAAGTAAAAGAAACACTAAGAGATCTAGCACAACTCACACTACCGCTCAGTCCCGTCCGTGCATCGTTAAGGAAGGCACCGCAGCCGGGCGCTGGAACCGCGGATCGCTCCTCTTTTATCGCTCGTTTTTCTCCTCGGCGGCAAAACACGACGGTGGTACGAGTCCATCTCACGAACAGGAAAGAGACGAAGGCGGGCAAACGGATAACCCCGAAGCCTCGGAGGGGTCCCGTTGTCATGGAAACGAGTCACCGCTAATGAGCCTTCTGAGACGCGAGCAGGTTAATACCTGAGCCCCGCAAATCACTCCTGACTCACGGGCTCGGCGCACACACAACGATCCCGCTGCCAGCAGCCCGGCTCCCGGCCAAACCGACCAGCCGCCCCCCGGCCGCTCGCACACCGCACAAAGTTTCCCGAGAGCGGCAGGTAGCGCCCGGCAACCGGAAGGGCAAAGCGCAACCCCTAAACAAGCCACAGCACCCCAACACGCGGACCCGCTCACCTGGCGCCCGGTCGCTCTCGGGGCGCTTTTTCCCCACGGTCTCTCGGGGAAACCCCGGGGGCTGCGTCGTTGGGTCGCTGCCGAGGCAGCACGTCAGAGCCCGAGCCGGGGGACGAGGCGCTCCGGAGCCTCCACCTCCCTCCCCATCGCTCGGCTCCGCGTCCCCGCCCGCGTCCCCTCCCCCGCCCCGCCCCAACCCAACCAGCCGCTCTCCCTCCACCTGGGCCGGCTCTCCCACGCGCGGCCCCCGTGTGACGGGAGGAACGCAGGAGAGCCGGCTCCGCCTCTCTCCGCGCCGGCTGCGCTCGTCCCGCCCGCAAACTTCCCCCCGACCGGCTGGGAAGGACTGGCGGGCCAGGTGCGGCCCCTTCGACGGGGAACGGGAGGCGGGACGGCGCCGCCAGCGTTTCTCCCGAGCCTTGCGGGGCGAGCGCCGCGCAGCCCCTTCCTAACGGTACCACGGGGGCTGCCTGATGGGGACGGCAGCCGGGCGCTGCTCGCTAACGGCGTGGCTCCGGGAGCCGTAGCAGAGCCTGCCTCCGTGAGACAAAGCAACTCCGAGAGAGGAAGAGGAGGGTGCGCGCCGGTTTATGGGCTCACTTTGCTAAAAATGGCAAAGCCTCTCTCCGCCCGCCCGCCCTCCCTCCTCTTGTGCCGCAGTCGCTCGGCCCAACGCGAGGAGATGGGCCGATGTATAATAAAATTCGATGTATAACAAAAGCTCTCTTTCATTTACACTTTAATGCGCAAGCCGTGCAGAGCAGGGAGCTCCGCTGACGCGGTTGCGGGAGCGATGACTCATGCCCACCACATGTACATTATTTACTGTTTGGGGATGGAGCTACATTAAATGAGGATAACACAGTCCTCACGCTCTGACTGCTTCCCTACGGGCAGGATCTCTCTCCCTGACGTGTTTTGATTGGTAGCCCCGGGTGAAGGTATGCTTTGGATATCTGAGCAGGTGAAGTGCACTTTTTGCACAGGTGTTGCACATGGAAAGGAGTGACTGCAGATGTACCTCTGAAATGGAGCAGCAATATATGCTCTCACTCTCTTCACATCACCAAACTCAGCCAGTTGTTGAAATCTGTAAGCTGAATGATTCCAAACAGAAATCAAAGTCTCCTGTCACCTTGTACCAGCTTTTTGCAGGAGGATCCCTCGTTACGCAGCCACATGAAACTAGGCTATACTGTCCCAATGGGACTAATTCTTCTACAGACACCAAATAAAACTCCTTATGACTAGGTGGGTGCTGCTGGTTTTTCATACAATAATTATAGAGCACAGGACCAGCAGTTAATACGTTTGTAGTTTTTCCTACAATTCTGTAGTAGTGCTGATACCTCAACTTAACCCTGATAGGATAAGAGCAATAAACCATTTTCTATTTCTTCCATTTATTTTTCTTCTTAAGCAGATTGTAGCGTGGAACCTCTCCCCGTGTGCATGCAGATTCAAAGCCACTCTTGCAAGGTGCTCAGGCTTCAGACATTCCTGTTTCTTTACTGGGCTTCTCTATTAGAGTGACATTTTCACTCCATTTCATTGTCCTAAGAGACCAAAGGAAAAGCTCCTTTAAATAAGACACAAATGATTGTGGCTTCTTTATGCCTATTTCCTGAGGAGCAGACATTGTAGAGTGTGTATATGCACGAGAGGAAAAAGCAGGGGGGAAGCTGTGTATTTTTTATTCTTTTTTGAGGACAGAAATACTGGACTTTTACTGACATGAGCCTTCAGCTGGTCAGCTCCCAAACCCCTGGGGCTGAAGATGCCAATTAGAACAAGAAATGGAAATTAAATCCTGATCAGTGATTTTACCATGCGGTGCTAATTCCAAATGCAGCAACCAAATGCCTGTGTCCCAACTGTGTCATCATCATCTGTTCAATGCTGTATGGTTCTTGTGCAGTAAGTATAACATTTCTATTATTTTTCTTAAATAGTGACAAGTCTTCCTGCTCTAGCACTGATGTCCCATACAATAAAATCTATTTAAAATCACAACTTCAATCACTGTGTAGACTTGAAGAACATGCCTTGCTATGGAGAGTGACACTAAACCAAAAAGAGGGGAAGTGACTGATGCATCTCTCACCCTGTATGGGAACTGCTGAGTCACTGCCTGAACCTCTGAGTGATCACCTGAGGCGAGCAGAGTCAGCCATGGGAGCACAGGTGAAGGTATTGCTGGAAGGGGTGATGCCTGGCTCCACCTCTCCTAGACCCATTTAAGAGCTGACTAGCAGTAGGGAAGGATCTTTTCTGGAAATCCACTCTGCTGGAGTTTCCTAAGTGAGCCCAGGATATGGGTAAGCATCCTATCCTCTTTGTGTTGTTATAATCTGCTTTGCTTATCTCTCTTGTTTATTTCATAATTATACACTGTTTTAATATTCTTTGATTATATACACCCCTACTGAAGCTAGTGCTGGAACTGATATTAGGATCAAGGTCTTATAATGTCAGATATCCCAATTAAGCCCAAACTATTTCAAACTTATCCCATTTCATGATTTCAAATGCAAAGTTCTGTATAAAAATACAAAAGAATGGTTGTACTCCAGACAGCAATTGCTTATGACTTTGTAGTATAAAGAGGGCTGTGAATGAGCACCTCATTTAGGCCTTGAGATGATACCATAGTAAATTCACAAAAAATAGCAAAGCACTACTAACTGCAGATTTCTTTCTCATCCCAAAACTAGAAGAAAGCACTATTCTAAAGTTTACAACATCTGTGTAGCTAATTTACTGTGTTAGCCATGTCCAGAACAGTGATGCTGGCTCACACATAACTTGGCTCATATGGAAAGTTCCATCCATTAATTCCAATAATGGCAAGATCACACCTCAGACTTTACAGTATAGAACACTGTACTGAAGCAGCCATGATGGAGGCGAAGTGTAATGACTTGCATGCACAAGTTACACATAAAGATAAGCATATGTGTAAGCCTCTGTGGGATTGACCCCAAGTTTCTCAGGTTTTCATCACTGAAGATCATGCTTTGACAAACCCACCAAGGATGTATTGTTCTAACCTTGCAATTCCGTGTGTCTTTACCCTCTGTGTAACTACTAGTATATACACTGCTTTTTTTACTATGCCTTATAAAGGAGTCTTAATAATGCCCTATAAGCTCAGAAGTATAGCATGCGTCGGTATCAGATTCATTTCTGAAGAGGCCAATTCACCTTTTCTGGTACTTCAGATAGTTTTTGTTGGACTGTTATGACATGGAACACACAGTGTTTCCACATTGTGTTTGGAAAAGAGTGTTCTAGTATTGTTTCAGCCATCTTTTATAACTCATCTTTGAGTATCATCTAGGGGGAACTTCTATGCAATCTTTTGTAAGGCACTTGCACGCTAACAAGTTACACTCATGGCATTAGATTCTACCAGATGAGGAGTGTTGACATCTGCAGAGAATTAATAATCAGAGTGCTGACTGCCAACAGGGAAGTCCAAACTCAGGTGGTTTGGATGTGGCCCTGGCTACCACATGGTCCTGAATGATTGCCAAAGATGACTTTCAAAACCAAATGTGAAAGAAGTGATTCAGGGACAGACCTTACTATTTCTCTTTAAGCTGTATATTCATGAACATGTGTATGTGCTGTTTGCAAGAAGAAATTGATACTTAACATGGGTGAATCAAAAACACTCGCATATACTCCTGTAAGCTTTACTTAAGCTTTACTGGAGCAATGACTTTGGAAGGATTAGCTACAGCTGAACATCTTGTTACTGTTTTAATTTGGTTAGATTTCTGAAAGAAACATTAAAAAGAAAACAAACATAAAATACCAATGGTAAAACAACACTCAGTGGTAGTAGTGCAAGCATGCATGGTCATGTGAGTTGCAAAGGGGTAAATACACGCACAGATATGTACATGTACACAAATACACATTTATGCTTTCAAGCCCCTGTCTAGGGAAGCAGAATGGGTCACAGCTTTACACTGTGCTGGTGGTAGATCAAGGTAAGGATTTGTACTGATAAGTTCACCTCAGAACACACCCTGTTGCCTGAAATTGGCTTTAATCCTGTAATCAAGGAGGGAAGGACATGCAGGGAATTCAGGACTCCATTTGATTGCCTAGCAAGTCAGACTGCAGCACTTTTCTCTCACTCATGTGCACCCCAGGCAGGTGCTGTTCAGCAGGCAGCAACTGGAGGGGAACTATTTTTGTGAAGCAAATTAAAAAAATAAAAACACTGGTTACTACTTTGTGTAGATGATGGGCTATGCTACAGCACATGACATTTAAAGCCCATTAGCACTTGCAATAGAAATATTATGCAGTGGGTTGGTTATCCTGCAGTAGCTACGTGGGACCATCCCCAGCCTAGCTTACATCTTTTCTTTATTTTAGATACTTTTTGCTCTTTTCTTTTCTACTGATTGACTAAGAGAAAATGTATGACTTTAATTGTTCCCAAAAGGTTAATAGATCTATCTGTGCTTTTTGATGGGGTTACAATGGGCTTGTAAAGCAGAAGGTAAAGAGCTGGAACAGTGCTCATGTTTGACATTAAAAGCAAAAAGGGATCATCTTAGCTTTCTTTAAGTGCATTTTTTTTTTTTCTAGAGACAATCCATCCTTCTGAATCATCCTGCACATGGCAGAGAAGGAACTGGTTCCAGAGTACTCAGAGTAGACAGGACCACTTAACTCTGAGTTGGTGAAGAGTGGAGGAAGGGAGTAGAAAGGAAGGAACAGAATTTGCTCTGTAATACCAAAGCAGGTATTTGTGGTCACAGGGCCCAGCCAAACCCTCCAGTTCTGTAAGAGAAGACGCAGCTACATGCAGTTTTTGGACTTCGATATGGAATTCTTAATAAGAAAATAAAAGTGATGGCAAACAATTGCAATGTAACTAGAGTTAATCTAATGAGATGGAGAAGTGTGAAAGGAAAAGTCAGCAAACACTGAGACAAGTTTTATATTCTCTACAGTTGACATTTTAAACTACTGTACAATGTGTCTCAGCTAATATTTTTTCCAGAAGTTTCATTTTGTCACTGTTTGCTTCCTGACAGGGATTACAGAGCTGGATCACTAAGCAGTGGCCACATTTCAGCTTCAATAAGGCTGCATTTAAGGGGTGAAACTGTGGCTGCTGAGCAGTGTCTTTTTCAATTTTTAGAGAAGTCTGTGATCCTTGACACGGAAGGAGCCAAGCAGATGTCTGATGACTATATTTTACTAGGAAATACTAAACAAGGCAGGGAGAATAGCAAATAGGGTAGGTTTTCTTGTGGTTACAGCACAATCTTGGGAATCGTTTTGTTTTTCCCCCCCCCGATTCTCTGAGTACCCTTGAAGAGTGGTTAACACTTTTAGTTTAGCTACTCATAACATAACCACAAAAATACCTGTTCTCCCAGATGCGCTGGGGACACACTGCAAGATATTTTAAGATCCTTCAAAGGAGAAGGAATTGGTATTGTTGCAACTTGCTTACCTTGAGCCATCAGGAGTTCTCCTGCAGTTAAAACTCTGATACAGGGGTTTGGAATTTGGTAGAGATATGTAATATAAGTGAGGTGGGCTATAGGCACATGGGATTGAATGCATGTCTCAGCTGCTTAGCTGGAATAAGTGATCTTTGCATGATAGATTGTTTAGGATTTTGCTGGGAATGTAGGTTGTCTTTGGGTTCACCAGTCTCCTCCAATCCAGTGATTGCTGTAGTACAATTAATGATCTGGTCTAATGACAGAGAAGGAAAGATGTTTTTCTTTGAGACAGGAGAGGTTTTATTTTGATGGGCACACAAAATGACATATCCCCCTAATCTCCTGTGTAATTCATTCACGTAATCTCTTTGTAGGCACATTGTATTAATCCCTGTTATTAAGAGAGAAAACGTAAAACATTGAAAGTGTCAAAATGGGCTGCTCAGCAGAAGCAGCCAAGATGCTGAATGTCCCTCCTCTTTCTACTATAATAAAGATTTAAATTGTTTGTCTTAACGTATCACTGGAAACATGCCCTGAAGTTGATATGCTGGGGGGGGAAGTAATTGAATGAGAAATACGTAACAGAGCTACGCCAATAAAGGGATTTTTCTACAGTAATGCAATCAATTGCAAAAGCTGGGTCAGAGGATTTTTAAGGGGTGAGCTGAATCCAGAGACTGAAGTACAATTTGCAGAGTTGCTTATGTTTTCCTTTATAGTCAATTTCTCTGGAATCTGTCAGTGCAGAGAAATGACAAAGCAAAAATAAATTATAGGACTATCACGTAAATAGATTCCTTTTACAAAATGTTACACGTTCACAGGCTTTAGGCTGCCAACCTTGGACTTGGGATTTGTATACAATAAACATATCTGTACTATTAATGAGAGTGGTTTGTAATCTAAAACCTCTGTGGGCTAATAGCCAGTTACATCTAGAACAGTATTCCATCATCCTGTTTAGGCTTAGTTACTGATGAACAGAAAAGGATGCAGAGATTCATTTAACTCTACTGAACAATTCCTCTCCTGCCTTAAATGGAAGCTTGCTCTGATGGCCTGTTCCTCATGTTCCTGCTGAATCCTCCCTTCTGCATGTAGAATCACAGAATCCTAGAATATCCCAAGTTAAAAGGGATCCATAAAGCTCATTAAGCCCAACTGCTGGCTCTGCACAGGACCACCCAAAATCCAAACCCTGGGTCTGAGAGTGTTGTCCAGATGCTCCTTGAACTCCAGTAGCCTGGGGCTATGCCCACTCCCCTGGGCAGTCTTCCAGGTGGAGAGCCTATTCTTAACCCCCGCTGCCCTCCCCTGACACAGCTCCATGCCGTTCCCTCGGGCCCTGTCGCTGTCACACAGAGCAGAGCTCAGCGCTGCCCCTCGGCTCCCTGCGAGGACCTGCAGCCGCCATCAGGCCTCCCCTCAGCTCCTCTGCTCTGGGCTGAGCACACCGAGGGACCTCAGCTGCTCCTCATACATCCTGCCCTCTAAACTTTTTGCCATCTTTGTACAACTCCTTTGGGCATCTCTAGTACTTTTATGTCCTTTTTGTACCGTGGCAACCAAACTGCACACGTTAATGAGTTGGTGCTATTGCAGGGTGGAGTGAGACAATTATTTCCCTTACTTCAGTTATTCACAGAAATGCATGTGAAGAATCAGTAAACAAAGCTGCACCAGTACTTTCACCATTACGCAGGTATTTCCTAGACATGCTCAGGAGCGTGTACAATGCTTTCATTTCTCTATTATGCACTGTATTATACTCTCTAAAGCATTTTCCCCTTTGTAAGCCTCTCCTTAAAGGAATACACTGTAGTTTGGAGAACAGAATTTTAGCCATTCTTCTAAGAAATCACTACTCACAACCTTAAAATTCTTTAGGCATGGGAGTAAAACTTCTACGTCTCCTTGAGGATCTGGGTCACAGATGTATTAGAAATTGTTATCTTCGCTTTGAAGTGCAACTTCAATACAAATTTGCTTGCTTCATGCTGCTCCTTTTTCTTCTTGCTTATTTATGCCAGAAATCTTTTTGTTTGTGAACAAGAACTGAAGTAGGTTACTTGGAATTTCAGTCCCTTAACCATGCACTGTATTTATCTTGAGGATAATAATAATGTTTTACGTGCTATACCAACATTAAGACACTGCACGTCACTGACAGAAAACAAAAGAAATTGTTTTGACTGATGGGCTGGGAGTCAAATTCAGGGAGAAAGCAGAGGTGACATGAGTGCATTAGAAGTTCTTGCACTTTTGGAAGCACATGTTGAAACTCAGCCACTTCTTTCTCAGCAAGATAAATGTTGCTCTTCATGTCTTCTTTAAGAAGGTATTATGAGTAAGACTTAAAAAAATAATACAGTTCTTTTCTGTTCAACACAAGCTAATAAGATGTTTCAGTTTTGCTGCCCTTGCTAAATGATGGCTGCAAAACTATGGTGTTTTGTGGGCAATGTCTGATGGGTTTTTTTTCAGAATGAAATCTATTAAACAAGATCTGGAAGTAGTAACTACCAGCTATTCAATGCCATAATATTAAGGTTATTTTTCCATTATTGTCATAAAAATAGAGGACTGTTTTGCATGCTGCTTTATTGGGGAGATTTTGATTTATCTAAGCTAAAAAGTTTTTCTTTCTCATGGAATAAATTCTGTTTTTTTTCCAGAAAACATATCATTTTGGTATGCTGTCATATTCAGGTTGCCTGAACTGTTGAGTAACATCGTTGCGCTGAGCTTCCCTTTGTATACGAAGAGGGAGACCCATCTGGACTTCTGGGCTGTATGTGGGAAGGGAGAGGCTTGGGAAAAGAGAAAAAGCAGGTTTTGCAGGTTGGTGGAGAACACAGGTTGGAAAGATAAGGAGACAAGAGGTTGCAGACGCAAAGGGAAGAAATCTAGAATTACAGGGAGAATGAAGGCAGAAGAGAAGCAACTGAAGAGATAACATGCAAGGAACTGTAAGGGCTGAAATGAAAACCAAGGGTTTAAAGGCTCCTGTATGATGCATGTTCAGA
Organism: Perdix hodgsoniae; assembly: GCA_035772895.1. Taxonomy (NCBI): domain Eukaryota; kingdom Metazoa; phylum Chordata; class Aves; order Galliformes; family Phasianidae; genus Perdix; species Perdix hodgsoniae. The sequence continues at coordinate 4,977,055 of JAPSGF010000041.1, forward strand.
AGTAGGGAGCTCAAATTCTTTAATTTTGATTATGGTGATAGTGACCACAATTCTCTTACCCACATGCATGGTGTCATTTACATGTTAGTGTTTCTGAATCCTGTTGTGTGGACGCTCATGCTAAAGGTAGCTAAAGAGTGCTACCAACATGACCGGCCGCGTCCAATGAAATTCCAGACACTCTCTTGAGTCAAAAACACTTGCAAAGGAAAATGTACAGATAAGTAAATAAAAAGAAGTCACAAATATTTTCAGAGCTATTTCTCAGTTGTGAAAGCAAATGTTCACAAATACATCCCCCTCATCCCACCCACATGGCAAGTGCTTGTCCTAGTCTACTGAGGACCAGAACTGAGTGTGAGAGGAATTGCAAATAATTGCAGTAGGGCATAATAATATATCTCTTTTGTCTTTATTTTACACAGCTCGAATTTTTTGTTTCCTGAATTTTCATATATTCTTGTACTCTTGAATGTGACTAAAATGATATGGTTTAATCAATGATTGTTACTGCTTTACTTATAATAGCAATATTTGCTCTACAAAGATATGTAAATTAGGCACTCTCACAATGTGCTGCATTCCGTTTATTTGCAATATTCTTAAGAGTCTTGTAAGAATTATTTAAACTGCCTCTAGTCTCTTCTACTGAAGGAGAGATTTGGCTACGTCTTCTACGAATGAAGCAGATATAGCATTATTCTTCTCTCAGGTTGGTCACAACCCAGTTTGAGATGGGGACAAGATAATAAGATTTTCTGGGAAACAAGTGTCTAGTGCTGCACATCAGGAGGTAAAAAAGTCACACATTATTTTTGTGCTTTTTCCTTCTTTGCCAAGACTTGCCCAGAATTTGGGTGGTTCAGGCAGAGCTGCTAGAATAAATACAGATTCAGTGGACAATTCCTGCTGTTATTCTTATCAGGCAGTAAGGACTGAAAAGGCGCTTTTTGAATATGCTCCCATGGCAGATATGAGGATAAGTATTAATAGCAGATTCTAATAAATCTTCATGGGACCAGAATCAACATCCAGCTGCTGCAGCCTTTTAAACACATGCAGTTGTGGCAGATCTTGCAGTCCTGACACAGAGAGAAGTCCCACTAGAATTACTGGGCATTTGCCTGAACCGGGATTGAACGCCTGCAGACTTGCAGCCCAGTCTTTTCTCATGACAGCATCCAATTAAAATTAATGAAGTAACTTGTTTGGGATCACCCAGGGAAGTGATGGGAGAGGCGGGAGGGGAACTCAGAATATGCGAGTAACTTCCAAGTTTTCTTGATGTTGTTAAGTCAAAAATATCTAGAAAGCCGAAATGCTGAAGAACACTGAGAAATGAGAGCCATTAGTTAAAATGGTTCCCAGGCAATCTGTCTGGTCTGATCAGTTTGTTACGAATCACGTCTGAGGTAAAACCTCTTGCTTACTAACGCTATTTCTAACCCGTCTCACATGTAATCATGTATTCTGATTAAAATGTGAGAGTATTTTATTTTTTATAGAGGAAAAGAGTTATGTCTTAACATGTCTGGTAGACTAGATTCCTCTTCTTCTACATTATTTTGACTGTTCTTTGACATGTCAGAGCAGACTGGAGATGATGCTCTTTCACATGCAGCTGGCTGGGCCTGATTTTGCTCCTTGCCTAGCTCAAAGTATTAATTTATATTCTGTCCATGCCCAACTCTCCTAGTTCGTCTAGCTTACCCTGGATGCAGATGAAGGGTGACGATGTCCCTTTGCAAGCTACATGGAAAGGCATCAACTTAATGTCACCTGTGGTATTAGTGTTATGAAGGCAATATGGAGGATGTAAGATTTTGGACTGCTACTTACAGAATAAGTGAGTTTGCTCGTTTGTGTTGCAAATGCCATGTGGGAGTCACTAAAAGCAGGAAAAGTTTCAGAAATCTAATTTACTTTCATTGTATATGCTGTTTGATTACGTTGTACATTTCTTTCTGGTTGCAATAAAAATAGTTAATTTACAGTCATTTTTATTTTAGGTCTCTCAAGCACCTACATATCAGTATAACATTTGAATTGCAAATTGTGTAAGAAATATTTATTAAAGATAGTAATTTCCTTTGGAATTTTATGTATATGTGCACCTGTATCTTCCTATTGTTTTCAGCTGCTATGAGGGTTTATTCTAGCTGTCTCCTAGCAGGCAGTTTTTAACTAGCTCTGTGTCTCTGCATAAGGACAAAGTGCATTTAATGTACTTCCTCAGAATTCAATCATAACTTTTGAAAGAACCATCGGAGTATTGTGCAAGAACTTCAGTGCACAGAGAAAAGTCTCCTTCACTAGACAGACAGCATCACCTTGTCTGACACAATGCAGCTTGAATGATTAAATGAATTCAAGAAGATATTCCTAAGTTGCATACTATTTTTCCATGCTACTGTTAGCGTGAGTGTCTATGCAACAGGATTCAGAAACCCTGATACCTGAATGCCTCCCAGTCTATTTTACTTAAAGCAAAGAACTTCCATGCTATTGTCCACTGGACTCCAAAAGTTAGAAGAAAGATGATCTGAACCATAAATTAAAAAAATGTCAACACATATCAATAAACACCACAATAGTGTAATCCAAATATCCGAACTTCTGAATGCAGTATATTTTTGCTCCAGAATGCTGCCTTCTCTCCTGGAAACAGTACAAGAGGATTAAAAATTCTCCCTAACATGCAGCAGAACAAATCCACACAAGGCACTACTAAAAGCAAAACTGCTAAGTCCCCCATGGGAAACACTTTGTTTCTTCTGGGGAGAATTGGATGCATTTTACCATTAATGTGGACACTTAACTTTTTCTGGGAAGGACCAAAGGCCAAACTGGATTTTCACTCCTCTGAGCTGAAGTTGCAGAGTTCTGTGTGGCTGTGCAGGTAGAAAAAGAAAAAAACCGAAAATGTGGTCCCCTGATCATAATGAAACACTGTGTTTTAGAAATAAGGTCTAACCTTTTACTCAGCATTATGACCAGCATAGCACAGCAACCAGCAGCTTATATTTGCTGCTTGGTGGGATATTTTGTCTTTTGGGAACCTGGTTAGACTTTTTAGACTTCGGTAATACAGTAGCATGTTAGCAATTTGTGTCTGTCTGTAGGGACTGGCTCGTATTTCATGGAAGTCTGTTGTAGATACAAACAGCTGGTATAAACTCAGGACCTTTCCTTTTTTTATAAGGTCACTGATCATGGTGCTATTGCCTGTGACATGGCTGGTTTGTCTGTCTGGTTTCAGTGAAGTTACTACAGTCATCAATACAAAGAACATTAGAAGAATCACAGAATCATAGAGTCATAAAAATGGTTTGGGTTAGAAGGGACCTTTAAGATCACCTAGTTCCAGCTGCCTTGCTACAGGCAGGGACACCTTCCTCTAGACGAAGTGGCTCAAAGCCCCATCAAGCCCAGTCTTGAATGCTTCCAGGGAGGGGACATCCACAACCTCACTGGGCAGCCTGTTCCAGTGTCTCACCACCATCACAGTAAATAATTTCTTCCTAATACCTAGTTTAATTCTACCCTCTTCCAGCTTAAAACCATTTCCCCTTGTCTGTTGCTACCTGCCCACCCCTCACAGATTTTCTGTAGGTTTATTTTGGGTATTGGAAAGCTTTTATAATATCCCCCTGGAGCCTTATCTTGTCCAGGCTAAAGACCCCCAGCTCTTTCAGCCTGTCCATGCAGGGGAAGTACTCCAACCCTCTGATCATCTCCTTGGCCCTCCACTGAACCTGCTCCAATAGCTAGATGTCTTTTTTGTGTTGGACCATGTCTCCAAGGATTCACTTTCCTCTGGAATCCCTCAGAACACTGACACTTGTTTGAATAGGTGAAGGAGATAGGACTTTAATTACCTGATTTTCAGAAATTCTGAGCTCCAGGTTTTTCCATTGATCTCGTTTGAAATGGAGGGAGATAGAAATGCTAGTCCTAAGATATCAGTTCACCAATGCTCTGCATGGATCATTTGCAGCGGTGGAAAGGAGGCTTCCACCCCTTCACAGCTATCCCACACTGGCTACAGAGAGTGAGAACATCTGACTTATATTCTACAAGCAATATTCATGTTGCTGTCAACTCAGCTAATGTGTACTGGCTTTCAAAGTGCACAGCATTTAGCATTGTATGGTAGGCTGCCTGATATATTACATAGCATGACACTACAGTGTAATACAGATGAAAACTAAATAGCAGGTTATGTTAAATGTTTTTTGAAATTGTTCAGTGATACACAAAAGATAAGCAAGAGACTCAAGTGAACAGAATAAGCTACTTTCAACAAAGTCAATACACGCAGCACGTTGCAATTCCCAATTAACTCTTGCAGTTCTTAGGAAATATAGCATGACAATCATGAAGCCAAACAAAATTTTAAGTGTCTTTGGTTTCCTGATAAGTGTTATTTTCTCAGTAGGATGCCCCATTCTACTTCTTGGTCTTGCTGCATTCATAAACTGAAATCAGCCTTTTCAGTGTTATTTGCGGTCTAAATGATGATAAATATTTTAATTTGGGAGTTGCCAGATTATATTGTATCATTAGTGGGATTTTCCCTTCTCTGTTTCTTCTAAATATTCCTATTTCCCCTTCAAGACAATCACATGACAACATTTAATGCTACCAAACAGAAGGAAGCTTCTATTGTTTATTAAGCAATGTATTTTTAAGGTTCCTCCCTCCCTCTCTCCCTCCCTCTCT
>JAPSGF010000041.1:4981876-5066058 GCA_035772895.1 Perdix hodgsoniae
TCTATCTATCTATCTATCTATCTATCTATCTATCTATCTATCTATCTGTGTTAGGTATACTTATAAGGCTTTTTCTGACCAGTTCCAACCAAAATACTATTCAGATTGGAACAATAAATCCTAATGTAAAATCAGCAGGAAGACACACAGGCTATACAAAATCTTTGTTGTTGTTGTTGTTGTTGCTGCTGTTGCTATTAGCAGTACTTATAATTCAATGAGTCTGATGGTTTATCTCTAGAAATAACTTGCACCAAGTACAGGTAAATCTAGTTCCTGATTTCATTCTTCCAGCTTCTGTGGAAGCTTCTGTCAGTTGTGATCAGAATAAAAAATAAAAGCAGGGACGTGGATTCAAAAAATAGCTATAGCTTGAGTCTTTCTTCCTTGAAGAATGTACACATTGTTTACAACAAATACAAGCTTATAGCTCACTTTGACTTTTCTATGCAAAATAAATAAATAAATAAATAAATAAAAATTAAATTACTAGGATGTTTTATTTCATCCTTCATAAGAGAAATTGCTTTTCCGAAATACCAGCCTACTGCAGTCTAGAAGAACAAATGCTTTGCATCTGTGAACAAACAAATCTCAATGTCAGTCAGTAAGGAGAGGAGGGAGAGAGGAAGATTTTGGTGGGGCCATAAGGTGAAAACATGATATTTGAAACAACTTTCCATTTTCATTCTTCCATATAAGACCGGTTAGAGGGAAGTCAGAAGAAGTCAGGGTAGGTTGGTGATGCTTGTCTGAGTGAACTGAACCTTCCTTTCACTTACAGAAAAAATAATATGATTTACTTCAGTCACTTTCATTTCTGTAAGATGCATGTGCACTTTACCTCAGCCTCTGGGAGAAACTGGATGACTTGTGCTGAGAATGTGCCTTTTGGTTTGTTTGTTTTGCTTTGTTTGATTTTCTGTATTATTTATTTTTATTGATTTATTTTTTGCTTATGCCATTGTCAGAGCACACACAAATACATTAAGGCATAGCCAATGTAGCCTTCATGGTTGCATAGGAAATAAGATATTAAAAATATTGGGAAAATCACTTTCTGGCCATTTTGCTATCATTTCTGTAATTTCTGCTGGCTTGCATTTAGTAGTGTCTTCTGCCATTAAGATCAATAAAAACTCATTAAAATGAGTGGGGCTGTATTTTGGCAATAGAAGGAGCTTGTTATTCGGTCACAGTGAACTGAGCCTTTCAATTCTGACTGAATGGCAGTGCTGCTTGATACACTAAGCACTCTCAAACATCATTAGTGAGTCAGAAAGAGAAATGTTAATATTCTAAAGTGGAATAGTAAAAGTACTGTGACATCAAGTCACTGTGAGATTGTCTTTTATAAAGACCATGGCTTTATATGGAGTACATGAGAATCCAAGTCTCTCTTGATACTAACCATATCTTATCAAGTCTGATGAATACTGAAAATAAATAGAGAATGTGGACAATAGTACAGCTCCTTATACATTTTGAGACACAATGTTGTTCGAGAAAGTCGGTTCTGTTTTTGACATTTGCTCGTATATTCATGGCAGTAAAGCTCTGAAAATCTTTAGAAGCAGTTTCTTCATAGTTTGGCTTATAAAAAAACCAAGAATATCCAGCCAGCTAGATAGTCCAACCAACAACATATGCCAACTTTACTACTAATTGCCTGTTTTAAGCCATACCAGCTGAGTGTATGCTACCTTACATTTTTACTGGGCTGAACCCAATTATTTTTATTTTGAGTAACAGTTTGTAAAAGAAATCATTCAGAGTTACTAAATATTTTGGCTGACCAGAATAGAAGTGCAGAAGTGTTACCCTTCATTTTTACTCTTTATGTTGGCAACTTTAAAATAATTTTGAAGGCAAAAATGGAAACATCTTGTTTGAAAACATTGAATTACAGCATTTTTTGCTTCCAATATTTTTTTTTCATTTTTAAGCTATCAGCCAAGTCAATGAAGAGCTGTGACTATTGAACAAATGCATTTTTGGTAAATAAATCATTAATAAAATTTATGAATCTGAGTCAGTCCACTTTAGACACTGCCTGACATAATTTTCTAAGATAATTCTTTGCCTAGAAGCGTGTCTCAATTTGATCCATTTGTAAAGCACTGGGTGTATATCTAACCTTGAATCATGCAATTGATTGATGAATGCTCACTAACATTTTCAATTTTTACTGGAGTACAGCCTAACATCCCCACTAATATAACTCCCACTGAGTTACTCTGAACAAACAAAAGTGATCTCTCTGTTTAGAGCATTCATAATACAAACTTATAAAATATCAGAGTAAAAGAAAGTTCCATAATCTGCTTTTTAGTTTAGTGATTGATTTTTCTTGTTTTTCAAGAAATCTGTAGAAAACATCAGAAATCAAACCAACGTCTTTTGAGGTCTCTGGCATTGCTTTACTACAAGACAATCCTTCCTGGAAAGAAAAGACAAACTCTGAATATAGTGAAGCTGCTAGGCCAAGAATCACCACTGTCTCCAATCCCACATGAATGGAGTAGTTTTCTCATTATTATTCGCTATATGTATTGGCATATTGTCTTTGAGTTGAAGCCATTGATCCAGATCAGACTGCGGAAGGCACTATACAATCACAGACCAAACAAAACAGCACTTTTCTCAAAACTCACAGTCTAAGCACTGCTAATACCTCCACTAACCCATGTGCTTATGACCGCAAATGAAATCAGGAGCGTAGAATCATGACAGATATAGGACATTATCATTTTTATAAATGACAGGCTGAGAGGCATATGAGGATTTGAGTTTTAATATGTTGATGAAAAGTTCTGTGTTCATGTTCTCATAAAAACAAATCTTTGGGAGACATTTATCATAACAGAAAATTCTTCCTTTCTTCTACTTGGACTGTTTCTTTCTTTGGAGGGTTTTGAGTCTTGACTTGCAATAAAATTTCTGGGAAAAAAAAAGACACAAAGGAAGAAAAGATGATTTTAAAGAAGAGAGAAATTACCAGGAAACACTTTGACTTTATAGGAACAAAAAATGTCTTAAAGAAGATGGTTGAAGAACCAGCTGCTGATTGGCGCTTGATGCCTCACCTTGCAAATATCAGTGGGTTTGTAATTGTATTAGCCGGAGTAAGAGATTTCAAATAAAGCTTCCTTAATGTAGGAAGGCATGTTGTATGCTGGAAATCATCACTGGAATTTTTTCAGAACAGATTGCACTGCCATTTGCTTTGAATTATTGATTTTTATGTTTCTGGGGGAGAGTGTGATAAACTAAAAATGACATCCTGAGGTTTTTTGCAGGCTCTCTTTTTGTTGTATCGATCTTTGCTGGGGAGCCTTTCTTCCAGGAGCTCTGTAAGACCATGTGTTTCTCTTAGTGTTCTCACACAATTCTGCGTCATGGTGGGAACATTTGGTATCATTCCCAGGGCATGGCTGAATTACTGTCAGGCCTTAACACTAAAGATGGGTAAGAAAGAGTTGAAGCTGGGGCTGAAGACCTTTGGAGAACACCAAGTTACTGAGAAACAGTGGAAAAGCTGGAAAATAACAGAACTGCTGTCTTTAGTATGAGACAGAGCATCACAGTTCCAATCACTTCCAGCTATTGTTCGTATCACCACACTGGCTTGATTGTATGCAAATATTCTTTTCATATTCACAGTTGGCCAAACATTTCTTGCATCTTAAGCTCCCTTTGTGATTTAGTGACAAATAAGACTATTCACTCTTTCTGCTCCAGCTTTATGCTTACTATATGATTTCTGACTGCCAGGATGGAAGGTCCACAAGCAGCTCTGGGGCAATGAGAGCTGTTCCTTGTTTTAATGGCTTACTGGGAGAGGATTTTTCTGCCAACAGGTCGAAGTTGCAGCACAAACACCTTGTAGATATCCCTCAGCTGTCTCCAGAAGAACCGGTAAATGCCCAAGTGAAGTATGAGGCTAAAGAAAACTACACTGTATGCAGATACCACAGACAAGTATCTAGTTCAGTCATCTCTTTTTACTACTGTATTGATGTATATTAATTTATGTGATCAACAGTCAAGGTTGAGATCTTTTTGTCTTGTGTTGGGATCCACTGTTAAACTGAGGCTATAACCGTTTAGTGACTGAGATTACTTCTGGGATGAAAAGTTTCTACTACACATTAGAAAAGTTTATTTGTGAGGGATGGAGTGGACTCTAGCATAGTCTTCCCAGATAAATATCATAGCATATTATAGCATGGCCACTATCATTTTCATTAAGTTCTGTGTGAGTTGGTGCTTCGTGACACTCTCAAGGGAAATGGTCAGCATCATGGAAGAAGTAGAGATGAGCCTCTCTGGATGCATATGAGGGTACTTGAACAGGAGTCTTATCTATAAAATGAGAATATCTGAATATTTCAGACAAAAGAAACTGGAAAAAAGTACTGAAAAATATTACTTTTTGGTAAACCATTATAGTTGGTTTACCAAACACAATATGTTTATGAATTATCCCTTCATAAAATGAAAACTAATTGGTAAAATCATGAGAAATAGCATTTAACCCTCATATTAACAAAATGGTTAACGAAACTGCTCTTACTCATTTAATAAAACTCTTCAAAAAAATAATAATAATAATAATAATGGTTTCCAGAGTTCTGCTGCTAGTGATAGAAGCAATACTGTACATTCTAACATGCTTCCAAAAAAAGGTTATGGTAACAGTGTGTAACTATGTCCTTTACAAATAAAAATTGTTATGTGATCATCTTTATGAATCACATCCCATTAGATTGTTTACAGGAAACCTCATTTATGCATCTGCTTCTTCTTTCCTTGCAAAATGCAGAATTAAGTTATCATGACATTTTATTGTGTACAAAATTAGCTCAATTACTAAATTAGAAAGGAATTCCAATAGAAACAGATATAACAATAGTATGGCAAATAAAACCCTTATGTCTCCTTCTTATTGTACTTGGAAAATGAAGAATGATAAGTCATGTATCCAGGACCTGTATTGCTGGCTATATAGTGGAAAAATGTTTGTTTTACACGGTGTTATATGTGGTCTATTCTGCTTATTAAAGTTGTTCTTTTTTATCCTGATAATGTTCATCCGTGTATAAAAACTAATTGGAAATGGAGGATTCCATCCAACCAATTGCCCTTCCTTTCTTTTTTTTTTTTTTTTAATTGTATATTTTGATTGTACATTTCTCATTTCTGTCACAATACTTGTGTCATGGTTTCTGTGGATGAGAGAGCCAGTGACTTTTCACTACATATGCACATAATAAATCTCTAGAATGCAGGAACAAGGATAGTAAGTTATGTTCCTTGCTAACTCGAGGCCCTGACAAGTTAGACACTTAGCTGATGTGCTCAAGTTAGAAACAAGGTCATGCTAGGCTTTCTACATAGTTAATTCATGCTTCCTGAGGGAGATGCAGCCCACCTATGGAATGAATCACTCACTGGAGCTGCATCACATTCTTCATTGACTGCAGAGGGACCCTATGGTGACCTTGATCCAAATATAGATTCTTGAGCTTGATACTTGAAGTTAGGTTAAAGGAATCCAGGACTCTCTAGATGGTTAGGTCATTTTAGATTAAATAGGGAAAAAAAGGCAAGATGAAATGGAAAAACATGCTGAGTTTAAAGAACCCAAGCACCTTGGTGTATGAATTTTTGAAAATAAAAAAATCATCACCTTGCAGAAGAACTTCTGTGCCTCATTCTCAGTGTTCCATTTTGGCCTCTGACCTGCTATCCCAGAAAAGAACCCAAGCCAAAAATACCTCCCCCCAGTGCAGTTAAGTAGGTTATTTGCTGAGGACTGTAAGAAGATACATCCTGGGTCAAACCAATCGCCCATCTCTGCCAATACTCTGTCTCCAGCAAGAGCCAGAAATACCTGTAAGGGGGGAGTGTAAGTACTGGAACAAACAAAGTGTGACAATTGTTTCCAGCAATATTCTTTCAGTTTCTAAAAGCCTGTTGTTTAGGGGCATCCTCTGTATTTAACAACCTTTGATTGTATTTCTCTTATATGAACCTGTCAAATGTCCTTTTTAAGCTGTGTAAGCTGTTGTCACCCACCATTTCTCAGGGCAAGAAATTCTACTGCTTAACTAAAATGTTGTTTTAAGACTCCTCTTTTTTCTTTTTCATTTTATGGTGTTTCCTGTACTGCATCCTCTTCCAATCAGCACAATGAATTCCCGATGGCACTTCCCTCCTTCAAAACCTCTGAAAGGTGAGTAGGTAGCTTTTTGCTGCAAGCTGACAAGGGACTGAAAGGAGCTGTGCCTCCTTTACTTCTCTTGCTTGGCTCACACAATTGCTCGGCTGGAGGAAGTGGCTAAGACACAAACTAAAAGACTTGTAAACACTAATACTATGAAGGAAGGAAGTCAAATGGAGCATGCTGATGATGTGCCAAGTATAAAAAATTCAAAGATATGTCAAACCTAAATGGGAGAACTTAGGAAATTATTCGGCAGTTATAGGAGTTCGAGGAAGGGCAAGACAAGCAGTCTCTGAAACGATGTCATCTGATGCTTGAAGAAGTTTTAAATAAAAATAAACTTAATTTTGATAGGTTACCGGCTTCTAAGGTAACATTAAGTGCTTATCATCAGGAATAGATTGGTACATTTTTCAAATTCTCCTTAAAAAATTGCAGATAGCCTTTGATAAGTTAACAAATTGTGTTAGGGAACAGAGTTCATGAAGACAATTGTTTGTCAAGATTTAGTCAAAAGACATGGAAGAAGAGAAATGGGACATTTCGAGGGATTAGACCATGCTTTTTCATGAACTTTTCAGACTAGTTTTAGTTCAAGATTTCATTTTCAGAAAACAAAGAAGTTTAAATATTTCCAGTTTTCTTTTCCACACTAATTTTTCTTTTTTTAGTTGTTACAGTTGTCTATCTTACTTGTGTACAAAAACTTAACCAATGGCTGTGAATAACACATCTAGTAATCTCTTCCTCTCCAAGAATGTACTTCATTATTTACTGGAATAGGTAGAACAAGTTTACTAAATTGTTGAATCAGGAAGGGATTAAAAGGAGAAACTCATTCCACACAGTTCTTAGGGGAATGAAGTATCGGTAGGAAGAATGCATTTAAATTGTGTTATTGGCTACATGAGCTTTCTGTGACTCCTCTAGCTGTAGCAGAGAGTTAATGACATGTTGGCAGACACACCTAGCTGGACAGATCAATACGGATAATTTGTTTGCAGATACTACAATGTTATCTCAGCACTGAAGTACACTAAAGAGATGGTTTCCCTGCAGGAAAGCACTCACTTCCCTTCTGAGAATCAGTGCTCACACAAACCCCCTCCATGTCATCATGTCTGACTTCTCAGGGCCTACAGAAGTTTGTGACTCCATGTGCTGGAAGCACAGATGAAAGCCACTCTCACAAAATGGCATGATGTATGAATAACCTGAATGACACACAGATAGGACAGCTGAAAGAAAACAAATGTAATTACTGGTTGTTCACCTATGGAATACAATGACTTCTATCCACCTAGAGCTTCTCTTCTGTCCTTCTTTTGTTACCTTTGACTTTTTTCCCCTCAAACATTCCCCCTTTTCTCCTACCAGTCCCCTCTCTTCCACAGGCACTGACTCCTCCCCTCCCCCAACCCCTCTCACCCAGTATCTGAGATTTTCCATCCCGGTCTTCTGGCCAGGCCTCTGTAAAAATGCTTTGATACTGATCATAGCAACAAAGTATAAAATGCACTAAAATAACCTTGATACAAGAATTTACTCTTTGGGGCAACAGTCTTATTTTTCTTCAGTCATTTCTATCTGCCTTTAAAACAAGAGAGGAAATGATCTTTGCGCGCTAAGTCTCTTTGTGAAGAGAATGAACTCCCAAGGTATGAAAAATCTCAGTTCAAACTTAAGTTGCTGTGACTGCTCTGTCAGGCAAATATATTAAGATGAAGCAATAATAGGCAGAAATATTTTGACATCAGTTAAAGAAAACCACATTTTCTAAGTTTGCGTTTTCTATGTCCCTACAAAACAGCTTGTTGTTCTGCCACATGAAAAACAGAGAATCTGAAAAGGTTCTAAATGTTAGAAAGATTCCTGACAAGGATGTCATGCCTTCTATTCTTGTCCCACTTCCGCCTCCATCTCAAATGAACAGATTAGTAAGCTTCATTGGAATGCTACAAGTTGCTTTTTCATCACAGATTGTTATTTAGCTGATGAAAGAAGGGATATTAACAAATGTCAAGGAGGTAAGTCTGTGATAGGGAAGCTCTGAGCCACCAAGCTGGGAAGTCAAGCCATGAAGACAAGATCAAATCGGTGCATGGCCAGGCAGAGTGTTCCTGCAATACAGCTCGAACAAGGACCAAAGATGAGGACTGAGCACAATGTGGATCCCAGGATAGAAGGGGAGTTCCCCAGCAAGGTTTCTCACAGTTCTTTCTCCTGATCTAGCTGTTTTCCCAGCAGCCCTACCCAGTATCACGTCAGCCAAACTCCCAGGACAGGAGAAGAGATTGCAAAACTTGGTGGTGTTCTTAGGATCCTGACACCAAGGTGAGGATGGATTCTGTGAATTGCTGTTGGTCTGTATGTATTAACCCAGCTTCAGGGGTTAGGATATTTTTCCAGCTTTTTTTTTTTTTTTAATATTAAATTACATACATGGCTGCTATCATTGCTTTGGCATTTTGTTTCCCTTTATGTGCACATCTAGTCCCTAAAGTCGTAAGCCAGTCAAAACTACAAGAGTGCTGGAATAATATTTTGAAGATGTACAAGTAAGTAATATCTGAAAGGTCGTAAAACCAATAGACAGAAATCATTCATACTTTTGTTGTTACCTGGGTCCTGTGCTCATGCAGATTTCTTTCTGCTTTGCAAAAGCTTGTTAATTTTCTAGTTGAATTCCCCACTGCCACAATTGTTTTCTCTGATTGAGCATCTGTAATGCTCTGGATGGTAAGAGATCCAAGCAATACACAAATGGGAAATAGATAGAAAATCCAAACTTTTTATGGAGGAAAATCAACTTTCTAGTGGAAACTGAAGAAACAAACTCCTCAACATGTAACACTTACACAACCAGATATGTCTTGTTGAAAAGCTAAAAGTACTATTATGGAGAATTTTTAAGATACCTTGATGGAAAAGAAAACAAAATAACTTTGATTTAACTGATATTGTAGACTATTTCCAGATATGTAGCAATCTCTGTCTAATAGTGGTATGGATTCCAGAAAGTATGTCAAGCTGAATTTCTCTTTTACAGACAGGCATTGGTTGAAAACATAGGCATTTCTCAGCTGGTTAAGGCTGAAAGATATGATTACTTTATAAAGACCTTTCAAATAGGATAGCAACTCTCTATAACAACAAAAGGTAAATTATTAACATCATCTGAAGGTTTCTGGTAGAATGCAAGAATCATTTCAGTTCTCAGAACATGAGGGCTCAGTGGGTGTAAGCACTTCAGTGCAGTGAGGCCACTTATTCAAAAATTGCCAGGAGCTAAGGCAATCCAGCTGAGAAGATTTCATCAGTGTGTGCGAGGGCTCTGTGTTAAGATCTTGAAAGTGGAGAAAGCCTGGAGGATATTGCCACAAGATTCTCCACATCATGTCTTATACTTCTTTCCTTAGAAGATACTTGGACAGTTTAAGGAGTCATTTTTGGACAGTGATAATGAGGAAAGTCCTAATAGTGTGATTACTGACTACAGCAGGGATGCCATGCTATCTGTGTTTGAACTTCAATTTAATATTTCTGTTAAACAGTGTTGTCAGAAGGCTGGTTAGAAACTAATAAAGATAGACTGAAGTCCTAGCAAATAACCTGAAAATGCTTTGGGGCTCTTTTTTTCACATCCAAATCAAGTTGGATTTGTTAAAAAAAACCTGACAGATATTCACAAATTATTTGAACCATAGCATGAAACCCAGTGATCTCAGTGTGATATTTTAGGCATACATGGGAAAAAGGAGGTTTATCCACCATCTATAAACTTTCGGATTTAAGCCTGCATTTAGCTCCAGCATTCAGATCTTGTATTCTCACCAGCATCTCACATGATGAGATAAAGAGTCTCTGTCAATTTCATTACCTTCAAAGGCATTAAGCCATCATCATGTTATTTCTTTTGATTTGTTTCTGAAGGAAAAGCTTGGTGAGTTCATTTAGACAGCAGACATTACAGAGTCACTCAATAGGGCATACATTAACAGCATATACTGATAATACCCCATGGTACATATATCTAACTCTCCAACTCAGAAATTCAGTCCTATTATCAGCTCATTCTGAAAATGAATCAATATTTGAGTCTGAAATTAAGTGGAAAAAATGTGAATTGTTGGAAATCTCCCAGCAGCCATGTAATGGAAAATCTCTCTCCAATGAACCTCCACAGGGAAATGAAAGCAATTAAGGACCAAGGTAATGAACTGCCAAGAAATTTTAACTAGCCAGAGAAGACTTATTTAAACCCTGAGTTTCCCCAGTGAGGTGAACAGGGAGTGCCATCTCTTCCTGAGCTACTGCAGAAAGATTTTAAGTATGAAAATGAATATGCTATATAAATATCTCTATATTTTCATTTGCCTCCTTATATATACTATTCTAACTCATTAAACAGGAATTGATAGCATTTTTTGTGGTCTCCTGTGTGATTCTGGATAGCATCCTGTCTATCATTTGAAGAATTCAAATATAGTATAATACGTAAGGTGGCAAATATATTCTCCCTTTCCCAATACCAAACAGTGTTCTGACTTAATGCCTTTACTATTGTGAAGATAATTAAAACTAAGAAGCTCAGCCAGATACTCCTGAACTGTCATAGGTCCCAGAGAGCCCTACAACCTCTCTCGTGTACACTTTGCTAATGAAGAACTTGATGAGCCTGAAGCTCTTTCTGAAAGCAGGTCACCCCATAGAAGAATCCCAGTGGCAGAGTGGATATTATAATGGAAAAAGGCTTTTTTGATGGCTTGTGGAGATCTTCATACAACAAATATTAACATCAGTTTTATCAGACACTACACAGTTTGAGCTGAGCAAAAGCCTTTTTCACTTGGGAGTGTAATAACAAAGAAAAGAGGGAGTAAATGTTGCTTGGGTCTGTCCAGCAGCCTGGCAGCTGAAGGAACAGAGAGGGACCCAAGAATTAAAGCCATCTTCGGTAGCCAAACTTCTGCTGTGAATCACATTCAGTTGTTCATTTGCCAAAATGTATTAAGTCAGACCATGATGACTTTGGTTTTTGACAGCTGCGGAGATCATGCCTGCATCAAGTTCATGAGTTCACAGAAAACCAGGATAATAAGCCTGAACCCAGAATAGAAAAAGGGTACTTGGATTTTCTGAAGGAACAGCCACAGAATGAAGAGCTTTCCACCCCAGAGAGCAATAAGAAAAGTTCAAAAACGCTTGGAACACTCAACTAGATACAATTGTTTAAGAACCACTGAGGCTGCTGAAGGAATTTCAGCCCTCCACTTCCACTCCATGCCCTCAGTTCACTCCTTTCCCTATTATGCATGTCGCCTCTTATTTTATAACTAACACTCAGTCTAATGTGTTATGTCTATGCTGTATTGTCTGGTCTTGCATTGTTTGCAGCTTCGAAAAATTTTTAAATCGCCTAATTACGTAGTTCTATTTGAGATACTGGGAAGCATGCAGCATTAAGAAACGTTAAAAAGATGGTGCTTTTAACTTGGTTTTCTGATTCTGTAGAAAAAATAAGTAAAAAGGCTTCCCCCAAAAGGCCAGAATATAAATTATCTGAAGAGAATGTGATAAAACTTGCTTAGTTAGTGTTTGCTTTACACTGTAGTCACCAGGAGCCACCTTGCTTGCGCTGCACATGGTGGTGAACAGGGAGCAGCAGCATAAACACACAGCATGGCAGAGGCTGGTGCTGGAGCAGAGGCAAGCACTGCTCTGCTTCTGCAGGAGGAGGTGTGCTGAACCATACATAGAGGGAGTTACATCTCACAGTTGCCAGAATAATAGTAGTTTCAAGGGCAAAAAAAAAAGATGAGAAGATATATGTGCCTGGAAGCAATGGGATGGGTGCCAGGTAGAGACTTGACTCTAAAGACAATAGTGCTGGATCTTGCAGACAAGCTCACAAAAAGCAGAAGTTTTTGGGAAGATACAGTGCTCTGTGAGCTGTGAAAGCGAACAAAGGGAAGACAGAGTGACTGTGCCAGTAGAGCACAAAGTATATCACACAAAGTACTTGTGTAAAAAAAGATGAGTTAGGGGAACAGAAATAGAGTCAGTGGTTTGGATTAAAGATGCAGTCAGTCCAAAGTGCACAGTTAAAGAATTCATAGAAGATTTGGCCAACTTGAAGTATTGCAAGGTTGACCACCATAAATTTGAGATTTAAAAAATCTGTCTTTCTACATATTTCAAGACACATATACATTAAGAAAAAGCTTGCTGTCAAATTAACTGTGAAAATGTACTCTAGAGCAGCAGTTCCTAAGTTTTCTGCCCTGTAAAGCTTCTCAACCATCTGAATTCTTTGTGGGCCACCATCTGAGTAGAAAGCGTATCTTGTCTAAAAATTAAATTATTTCCTGGACCACTTACCATTGTTTTGTTGACCAGCAGTTTGAAAAATAAACCATTTCAGAGGATCCAGGGGTCATAAAACTGAAGAAAGAAATAGCAGAAGGAGCTTGGGACAAGGAGAAAAGAAGATCTGAGACTGGAAACATGGGGAATCGGAGATAAAGGTAGGACAGTGGGATATTCTGAACTGGGAGGCTTAACATGCAGATGTAGGACAAGAAATCATGGATGTAAAAAGTGTTCATCTCCAAGACAGGCAGGTAAAGATGAGGCAGTAACAGCTCAAAATAAGGAGGGTTTTTTCTGGATCTCATTAATCTGCTGATACCAACAAACTTGTGATGTCTGATGATGGAGTACTCCGGAACTGGTCTGTACATAGGTTAACCATCTATTGCTACTACTGTCAGTGGTAGCTGACAGCTATCTTAGTTCAAGTAGTGTAAGATACGAAGTTTGACTGAAAACTTCCATCTTTGGTAATGGAACACACTGAGTCAGTAGCTATATATCTGATTATTCCGCCAATCATGTACTTTCAGTATTTTCATTTGGATTTCTACTGAAGCTATAATCACTAAAGCAGGTTTTAAGAAAGTACTCGCAGCAAGTCCAAGATAGCCTTACAACTTTTTCCCCTTAAAATATCAAGACACTGAGATGCGTGTGTTAGTGTTATACTGAGAATATCATGCTCACACTGTACAGGGAATGACAGCCCTGAGAGGACACCAGCTGGCAGACAGATTTGCACTTGGTATCTCTAGCATGAGTTGTGGGTCTGGCTTGTGCTCTGCATCTGTCACAGTTTTTCTGCTTTCCTGGTCTGTGTTATTGCTTAAGTTTCTTTCTGAGTGCTCACAGAAAGCTACAGGTGGAGACAACAAAGAAGAGACTGCCAGAGACCGTACTTTATGTACTGCAGAAAAATTCATTAGGATCTAGCACTGTGAAATAAGAAACCTAGTACTGCCCTTGAGTACAGTAATGAAAAAATTAGTATGTACAACATTAACTGCTAGTAGATGAGTAAATCATTTCAGAACAAATGACTGTCAGAGACCACATCATTACTAATTTTCCTTTAGCTTAGTGTCCCCATGCTTCTACTGAATTTCTGACTGGATGGTGTGCAGATGTGACACCAATAAGCATAACAGCAGCGGTGTTACTGTAGCTGTAATTATCTACAGCTACCAAATACATAAAGTCCATAAGGAGGGGAAATAGCTTTGATTATAATAACTGATGTAGCTGGGGAAAAAGAAGCATGGACAAACCCACAGGTGCTCCTTTTTTTTTCTTTTTTCTTTTTTTTTTTTCCTATATATGTCTCTTATTGATGTAAGTTTATGATTTTCAGAGAAGACACTAGGAATTAATCTGAGATTTTCCTTTCTTGCTGCCTTTTGAAGATTTTCACCACAATGAATTACATACATATGAGAAAAATATATAATGACTTCTGGTTAGGAGAACAAAACTCTGTTCACTAAAGTATAAACATATGCCACAAAGATGAATTAATCTTTACACAATTTCTGAAAGTACAAATAGTTGGAGCTACAATCCTAGAACTAATGTTCTTATTTCATCAGAACCAACATAAAGACTGCTCTCATCTGAAGCCATAAATTTATGGGAGCATAAATTTCCTAGATACAATAGAGACCCTACCAGAACATGCTGGCTAGACAATACATGGCTATTTGTTCTGATTGAATTAAAAAATTCCCTTGTTTGTGTATTCCTAAATTGAACTGAAAAGCTAGACTCATGTTAAGAATGTAACTGCAGATGCGAGGAGCCTAGGTTACTTATGACAGGACAAAAATCTGAGTTTAAATATCCCATATTGATCAAATTAATCTGCTTACTCTCCAAAAAATCCCAACTCATTTGGTAAGACAAGTGCATGGGTTAAGTCTCACTGAGGGAGAAACTTGGTTGCGTGCAAGGAAATTTATTAGTGAAATTAATAACAAGACCAAGAATTCAGGTTGATGTACAACAGTGCAGCTGTACAGTTATGCTGGCTATTCAATATGCGTGCCAGCAGAGTGCTTGAAATAAATAAACATAATATAGGCTTTGCCTGGAAAAGAAAGTGGCAGTGGTTTCACTAGGATTGTTTCTTTAAATCAATTTCATTAAACATGAAGCAAATCTACATGTGGATGCAGTTAAATTGATTTACAACTGGCTTATGTTTATTTAGATTAATTCAAAGGATGGAATTTTATATGGCAACTACAAATTGATTTAAGTGCATCTACACATGGCTGCAATGTATCAGTTTCAGTAGGCTTGAACCAGACTCCACTTAAGCTGCTTTTGCAACACTTTACGTAGCAGGTTAGATCTTAAGAAGTAAACAAACACACAGGTAAGTGACAGCTGCCTTTCCAAGAACAGGACACTCACACCAAACTGAGTTCTGCTTAACGGTCTTTTCAGTGGTTGGACTTGATGATATTAAGGGTCTTTTCCAAATAAAATTATTCTATGTTTCTATTTGTACAAAGCCACCAAGGATTAACTTTGAGGCTTGCTTGAAAGTTTCTTTTATTGACCTACAACCAAGCTGTGGGGTGTGGTTGACATGCCAGAGGAAGGGATGCCATCCAGAAGGACTTAGGCTTGAGTAGTAAGTCTCCCGAAGTTCAACAAACCCAAGTTCAGAGTCTTGCACCTGGGTCAAAACAGCATCCATACCAGTACAAGCTGGAAAGGATTGTGCCAAAAAAGACCTGTGAGTACTGGTGGTTGGCAAGCTGAGCATGAGCCAGCAACGTGCCCTCACAGCCCAGAAAGCCAACTGTATCCTGGGCTGCATCAAACTAATCATGACCAGCAGTTGAAGGAAGTGATCCCTCTGCTCTGTGCTGGTAAGGCCTCACCTGGAGTACTGCATCCAGATGTGGAGTCCTCAGTACAGGAGAGACATAGACCTGTTGGAGCACATCCAGAGGAGGGCCACAAAAATGATCCAAAGGATCCTACAAGGACAGACTGAGAGAGTTGGGGCTCTTAATTCTGGAGACGGCTGCAAGGTGACCTGATAGAGGCCTTTCAATATCTAAAGAGGAGCTACAGGAAAGAAGACTTTTTAGCAGGATCTCTTGTGATAGAACAAGGGGAAATGGTTTCAAGCTTAAAGAGGGTAGATTTAGGTTGGATATAAAGAAAAAGTCTTTTACAGTGAGAGCAATGAGGCACTGGAGGAGGTTCAGATAGGCCCAGCTTTCAAGTTTGTTGAGATTCCTCTGGATGGCATCCCTTCCTTCTAATGTGTCAATTGCAGTACTCAGCTGCAGTGGTGTAACTGGCAAACTTGCTTAGGGTGCACTGGAGCCCATCATCAATGTCACTGATTAAGATGCAGAAAAGTACCAGTCCCAAGACACACCCCTGTGGGACACTGCTTGTCACTGGACTCCACCTGGGCATAGTGCCATTCTCCACAACCCTCTGTCTATGTCTGTGAGTTTCCAACCAATTCATTATCCACCAAATAGTCTACCCCTCAAATCCATATCTCTCCAATCTAGAGATAAGGATGCAGCGGGGGACAAAGGCCTTGCACAAATCCAGGTAGATGACACTGGTAGCCTCCCCTTCATCCATTGAGGTCGTAAAACCATGACATATAACTATCATATTATAAACTGAACCTACTTTTGAAAAGATTTAATACCTTCCACTGATTTTTCTTCTGGTCTTTATTAACTTATTTCTTATACCTACATACAGCATCTATTCCCATAGTGACTTTTAGTCACTATGTTTGTATCTATTGAAAAGTCATATTCAATATTCAGCAGCACAGAACATTTTTCGCAAAAGAAATTTTAAACCCACTGTTTTGATTAACACAATGCTTTTCTAGTGTGCACAGAAAGAAAAAAAAAAAAAAAAAAAAAAGATAATTTGATGCAATACTGATTACCTTTTTTCATTGATATGTTCAAGTCATGCTCCAGAATCAGTTATTTTGTTGCACTCTCAGTGAAGGATCTAGGCCATGCAGCAGGGAGCAGAGTAAATCACAGATTTTCATCTGCTTGCAATTCTGCAACTGAGTTGCTAATCCTCGTTTCTTAACATACGCAGAAGAAAGCATAGAAGAGAAAGGGTGGTTTCTACAGTATCATTTTTTGTTTTTTTTTTTTTTTAATTACTTTTTTACTAAATAAATTTTTGCAATGTGACAGATAGAAAGTGAATAATGCTTGCTTAGACTAAATACTTGTCTAACTGACTAATTATTGCAATGGTATCATGAGAAAAAGCCAACAAGTGTTCAACTCTTTTGAAAATCAGGCCATTTATTTCAGAGCCTAAAGGTGCACTTTGGAGCTAGAATTCAGGCATATTTCTTGGTGCCATTCCTGCTAGCCTCCGAGGTGCAAAACCCCAGAGCAGAGATCCAAATAAAATCTGAATGTTTTATCCTGCTGAAGTCAGAGGAGATTTTAACTCTTCCAGTGTTTCAAGATTTCACCCTGTATCTTCTCTGTGTTTAGTTTAATGCTTAGCATGCCTTCAGTGGTTAGTACACATGGCATTCATTTATTTGGTGAGTGCAGGACTATAGTAATAGTGATTTTGTCATTTATCAGCTTTAACAATAGAAATTTTTTTGTTGTCTTCCTGCCATAACCAATGAAAAAAATGCCACTAATCTTCAACAATTTTATGGGTGAAAAATCTTCATTTTTATGGTGTTCTTTAGTGATCATTAAAAATGAGGGATGAGGGACTTCTCTAAAGGAATCTGGAAAGTCAGTGCTAGTGGGAAATATTCAGATACCTTTTTCTGGGAATTTTTATATGTCACATCTCTTAACATTTTACACTATATAACGTATGTCACAAGGCAAACATTTCTATGAGCCTCAGAGGTAAGTCATCTTTCACAGTCATGGTTAAATGATACGTGGAAAATGACTGATCTCTGAGCCAAAGAAATTTCCACTTACAGAAGTGGAATTTTAACAAGATGTGTTCCCTCCTAGACACTTCTTGGAAAGGCTACTTGTGTCATTACCAGTCCCCCAAGCTACTGACTTCTGCACCAAAGGGGCTCATGCTCTAACAGATGGAGATGCAAACCAGCATTCAGCAGCCAACCAAGCCAAGGCACTACATCTGTTCCTTCATGGATCTTTGGTGACCTTTGATCTACTCCAGACTCTATGTCCAACCATAAAAAGAGCAATATATTTATTGTGTATTCAGAAGAAGTCTGTAGTCAGTGTGTGAACATGACAAGACACTTGGAGTCTGCCTACAGTTATAAAATGAAATAAAAACTAGTACACTGTGGAGTGCTATACTGAACGTTAGAAGAACAGTCAGAAAGGAAGGACAGCAAATACCAATCAGAGTGGGACAAACTGGATTTCTGAAAACTTTCTGCAGTGTCTAGTGAAGTAAATACAATATCAAACATCCAGACAACATACATCCTAGCTCTACTGAAGTAATTGCAAAATTGCCATTCACTTCAGCAAGACCAGAATCACTTCCACAGCAGTCCAATACTTTGTCACTGTGTGTGATGCCAGCCAATAAAATATTATGCTGTAATCATCATTAAAATGATTCCAGGTTTCTAGGTTAGCTAGCCTGTTTCCCAAAATTTCCCTGCCCCTTCTGGACAGGTGAATTGCATTAACAGATTATAATCTTCATAGAAGATCTCATTATCATAAAACCCCAAACCCTCACAATGGCCCCAGCCATGTAGCCAGAAGTTAATGTGTATTACATGTCTTTTCCCAGCTTCCCTCTTTCTCCAGCTGGTAAAACAGCAAAGATAACCTGGGCTCCACTATTTTTTACTTGTATTCCCAGGGCTTTATAGTCTTTGAATCTTTTCATATTCCACCTTCCAGCACCATTTGTACCCAAGTGGAAGAGCACTAGAGGACAGTAGTCTGTGCTCGTGTTGAGCTGCGGCACCCTTTCAGCAATGTCTTGGAACTTTGCTCCCAGGAAGCAGCAGACATCTCAAGACTTCCTTGTCAGGATGGCAGAGGGGAGCCTCGATGCCTTTTAACAGGGAGTCATTCACTACAAGCACCCAGCATTTCTTTTTACAGTATCCACTACAGGCCATCAGTGTGGTTTCTTCACAGATCTTGGTCATGGGAGTCAGGAGTATCTACAGTTGCAAGAGCTTCATACCTCGTTCTTCTAGTGAAGCTAGGTGGTAGCGACTGAAGTAGAGCCTTGCTTTTTCATGTTACCAGGGACCAAGGTTCCTCCTGCTCAGTAATGTGCCCAGCTGAAACACGATTGTTAAATGACCTATCTCCTTCTCAGCACATCTAATACTACATATCCTTTCAACTGCTTCTTGCAAGCAGCACAGCTACTTCTCTTAAAAGGTCATCCACCTGAGCACGTTTAATGCAGGAACTTATCAGCAGAAGGTCTGGGGTACTAAGTACAATCACCCACCTGAATGGAGGTCTCCTTTTTTTACCAATTCTGTCTGGGAAGAGGCATTTAACATCTCCTGGCATTTCCCTGAAGGGGTGTTGGTGCTCACAACTGTGCCAGTGCTACTCTGCCTATGAACCTGCAAGCTAATTGTCACGATAGAGCAGAGCTGAGGTGCCCTCTCTACTTATATGCCTGGTGTAAACTGGAGCTCTAAATTCTATACAGATGGCAAGGTCCACAGTGTGACAGAGTTGTGCGTGTCTCCATTAATGTCAGATGATCT
The DNA here is from genome assembly GCA_035772895.1 of Perdix hodgsoniae. Lineage (NCBI taxonomy): Eukaryota > Metazoa > Chordata > Aves > Galliformes > Phasianidae > Perdix > Perdix hodgsoniae. The sequence goes on from JAPSGF010000041.1 coordinate 5,001,205, forward strand.
GGTCTCCAGAAGTCTGATCTGCCATTAGGATGGAGTGACAGAGTACACAGTCCTGCATTCGTGATTGTTTCAGTACTTCTGAATTTACCCAAATGCTGCAACTTCCTCAATGGCCTTGTTTTTGCTTAAGATACCTGTCTAAAAAAATAAATGATAATTTATCAGGATGTCTCAGGCTCAATTCTGTAAAGCGTAGTTACAACAGTTACAGGATGAAGGTTTATCTCATTTCAGAACTTACATGATATCAGTACTTGTGTTCATTTATTACAACTAACACGTTAAAATCACAAAATCAGCTGACCTCAATTAGGAATTACGGATTTAAACATCTAAAATGAATGGGTATTAACTGAATGATTGGCTTCTACTGTACAAACAATCTTTACATTCAGAATAATTACTGAGTAACTGGAGCTAAATTGCAAAAATAATCATTTTTATTAGTTGAGTTTAATTAAACTGCAGGATCCGAGGATGTGAGATCAGTTTTTGGAGGGCGTTGTGCTGGGCATATCATGTGGCTAAATGCAATGCTAAGGCCCAGTAGTGTTGCTTAGCAACTTCTGAGGGTTGACTATGGCAATTGATTATTGTTTGTGCTGTGGATACACCATGGCTTTATTCAAGATGAAAGAAGGTGGAGCAAATGATTCTCCAAGAGCAGAGAGACAACAGCAAAACTGGGACTTGCACTGAATGGCCACTGTGAAACAAGCCCTTGTGCAGTAGCTGTTTCTTGACGAGTTCCTTTTCTGAATACACTCATTTTTTTTCATGCAAACATAACGTGCTTTTGTAAAGGATTAATCAATATCAGAATGCACACATTTGTTAAAGAGCAAGAACATCCATGCTTCAAAACCAGCTGTTTCATTTTACATTTGTACTTGAATCTAAACTGGCTTTCAAGTGCAAGACCTATCCAAGAAACCATACTGCTTGTATGCTTCTTTGCTTGAAATTGCAATTAGTTTTGCCTTAGTTTGAGCTAAGGTGCCCCAAGACACTAGGAATGGACAAAAAGGTAGAGGGAGATGATTGTCCCCCTCTGCTATGTCCTTGCAAGTACCCACTTGCAGTACCGCATCCAGCCCGGCACCCCCAGCACAAGAAAAATGTGGGGCTGCTGGGGCAGGTCCAGAGGAGGGCATGAAGATGATCAGAGGGCTGGAGCACCTCTCCTATGAAAAAGGTTGAGGGAGTTGGGTTTGTTCAGACTGGAGAAGGCTCCAGGGAGACATCATTGCAGCCTTCCAATAGTTGATGGGAGCTTATAAACAGGAGGAAGACTGACTTCTTGCACAGTCTGATGCTGATAGAAAAAGGGAGAATGGCTTTAAATTAAAAGGGGGGAAAATTAGGGTAAATGTTAGGAGGAAATTCCTTACTCAGAGACACTGGAACTGTCTGTCCAGAGAAGCTGTGGACACCCCATCCCTAGAGGCAATGGAGGCCAAGTTAGATGGGGCCCCGAGCAGTCTGACCTGGTGGCAAGCCTTCCCATGGGAGGTGGGTTGGAACTGAATGATCTTTAATGTCCCTTCCAACCCAGCTAGTTTAATGATTCTGTGAAAGAAAATGCTGTGTCTATGTTGTCTTCCTAGAGATGGTACCAGGTTGCTCCAGTGCTCTCCTCCCATGTCTAAATCTGGACAAATCTTCCCAGCCTTCTCCATTCTGCAGGCAACTCTGGCCTCACTTGCTCTCACTGCTCTTCTGTGATGGGAAGGGCCTCAAAAGAGGGAATAAAGCTCAAAGGAACTTCTAACTTCTCTTCCTGGTGACCAAGGGTGGGTCACTAAAAGCCCTGTTTGCAAGCACCGAGCAGCAATGCTCCCCATTCAGCAGCCAGCTTTATGTCATTCCTACTGAATGCCCACAGTGTATCAGTCACGTGTTTATTTTGCCCTTCAGGTGGAGGTGGAAGCAGTGCTGTCAGTGTATGAGTACATTCAAAATTCTGATTCACTTCTAAAAAGCTTTTGCGTAAACACATACAACTGAATTATTTATGAATTTCTACTTTCTTCTCCAACACTGATAAAACAACTTGCTGAAAAAGGCCAGAATCTGGTGGAAGATCTTTTATAAAAAACTAAAAAGCATTTCCTCTGTGCTGGCAATATCATTTGTTAAGAATTCTGAAAGCAAAAGTTTTGCATAATGTTGCAGTGAAAAAAACCTTGGAAGTAAATTTACCTTTTTTGTAGTTTAAAAGGAATATCTAAAGGACAACTCCTGTTCCTTCAGAAAGTAAGGAGAGCTACAATTCTACTTCGTCCAGGATGCTGAAGTTATAATGTACTTTGCACATGAACTATGGAAAGAATTTGACAATATATTTCAAAAAATCAACTAGCTTGTTCTATAACAGACCAAAATAACTACATTTTTTTTTTTTTTCCTGCAATTGAATCATTTGGAATTTGACAGAGCTCTTGTCTTTCAGCTTTCCAATTGGCATTTGCAATGAGATTGATGTCTTGTTATTGCAAATGCCTCTTTTGTCCACGGAGTCAAGTTGTTCAAAAAATTATTTCATGAAAAAAACCTGCCCTAATAACAATGAATACTATTTTGAAAATTATTTCACTGCATAAAGAATTTTATATAATTTACACACATTAACTGATTTGTAACTTGTCAGTGATTTATGAGGCATCAACTAAAGAAAATAGCCAGCAAAGGACAATACCTGGTAAAGACTGCATATTTACATAGTGAGTCTACATTTAATGAGTAGTTGATCGTGTAACATCATGGCCTTTTACACAGGCTGAGCTCTGCCTAGATACACCAGCTGTTAGGCACAGTGACAACTAAAGATATACTATTTACTGGACTGCTATCTGGGGCTAATCAGCTCTCTGCTCACTATCATGACCTTGCAACAACTCCTGTCTGGATCACCCAGCCATGCGGGGCATGGACATGATCATCCAAAGCCACCAGGGAAGGGAAATTATTTTATGCTGCTGTTCAACAAGTATAGCAGCACTTTGCTTTCTTTATCACCATGAGTAGGCAGGGAGAGAAGGAAAATAAACAGCCCTAGACTATGATAGTTCTAATCATTAAATATCAGGAAAGGACAATTTGAGATAAGATTTAAAGCAGAAACACTCTACCTGTCTGGATATCCCCCAGCCAACAACAGGCCGATGGAACTCTACAGCTTCTGGTTCCTTATTCCTACACTTTTTATTTGCTTGGTAAACATTTTTGGCTTTTTTTTTTGCCATCTTTGACAGTAGGGTTTTATCATCAGTCAGAAATAAATTGACCTAAACATGCAATCTCTCTTATGGGAGCTTCAGTTATTTCAGCTTTTGAAGAAGAGAGAGTGGGTATGTGGGAGTGCCAGGAAGAAGCAGTTCCTCCTGCCAATGCAGCTTGAACATTCACTTTTTGTTTTCAGGCAGTAGCCTCAAAGACAGAAATTCCCATAAGCTTTGGGCTGCAGATATTCAACCCAAGCTCTGTTGAACAAAATTGATTCTGAAGTCAGTTCTTCAGCTGTTATTAATGTTTTTGTTTTCTGAAATATAACTCAAACAGATATGAAAACCTGTGTCATTGCCACATTTTTGTCTTCCCACCCACACACTCTCTACTTAGATATTATGTTGTCTGTCTGAAAATTGAATTAGTTTCCAGGTTGATTGAAGTTCATAAAACTTTTAGCAAAACTGGGCTGATTTTGATAAGCATTAATCCACATTATGGCTTGAGAAAGAGATCAGAGACTCACTGTAATTGCATGGCTTCACCAGAAACCCTGCAAAGGTTTTCAGGTTTCTCTGTATTTTGCTTTAAATTCATAAACTTCTAAATTCTAAATTTCTAAACTTCTAAATAAAACCTAGGCTTGTAATTTGCCTGAATTCAACAGGAGAGCAACATATCCATGAGCTACTCCTCAGTTCCTTCAGGCCCAGAACACCGCTGGGACCTGAGAACTGACTTCATTCCCAAGTAGCAGAGAAAATTGTATTTGCAGCCACTGGAATCTTAAAGGATTTTGTCCCATTTGCAGAAAACTTCTATCATAAAGAATTCTGCTATGTTCCATCCTTCAAAGCACAAACGTTTCCTTCTACCGCATGGTGGTATTTGTGGAAACACCTAGAGCACCGTATTGTATTTTGTATGTTCACAAGCTGTACTGACTATAAGCTCTGTGCTGTAGAATAGGAAAGTCCTTCCTTCAGCACAGACTGGAAGATTTCTCTTAGGAAAAGGCAGCGTGCATTTATTTTGGGGATACGGAGAGAGATATCCACAGATGTCTGCTCTCCACAGAGTCATGACTGAGGGTGCATATGGTCCTAAGTGACCAAGGTATGGCAATGTTTTTTGGCTCATTAGTCAATAACAAAGCTCCACTCTAGCTGTTACCACTGACTCTCATAGACAAACAGATGAAGTACAGCCTAGAGAAGTCAGCAGTGTGGTGGTCTGAAAACTGTCTGAGTTTTGTCTGAAAACTGTCTGAGACTTGAGTCTGAACCTCCAGACTCAAGGGGCTGTGACCAGCAGCACAAAGTCCAGCTGTGGAGGCCAGTCACCACTTATGTACCAAAGAGTTTTGTATGTCAGCACCTACAGCGCAGGAAGTGTGCCACAGCCATCAGCTGCACCTTACATTGTTTTTTATTACAATGTGGCTTGCAGTTCCGAACAGTTGACTTTAACAAATACTCCTCTTTACCTCTGCTAATCAGATTAGGAGGCATGTAACAAAGTATCAGATCTTACTAAATCAGCAGATTGAAGACCCCTTGTCAAGTACTGATAGGATGTGGAGCTGGAATACCTCTGTGTATTCAGTGGAAGGGAAGAAAAGGATGAGGTTCAGGAGTAATATAATGTCAGAATGAATTATAAAAAAGAAACACATTCCATTAAAATAAAATCAAAGATTATGCTAAGGGGAGAAGGCCTCTGAAACACAACAGAAATACTCAGGACTCCATTCAGGGCACACATAGAATATACTCCCCTCAAATGGTGCCCTTTGGGTGAGAAACAGAGCTTATTGGTAAGAGGGGAGAAAGCTTCTACTGTCTGTACTAGTGTACGATGTTACTTTCCCACGAAGGAGACAGTTTTGTCTACAAGGCTTTCAGTTTTACAAATGCGTCACACTGAAGCCCTGATGTACTCTGTTGAAGAGGACATTTTCTACTGTTCTTGATAGTTACCAGGCCCAATTACTGAGAAATTAAGTCAGGAACCAATATAGATTCTGAAGCAGCTTTCACCTCTGACTTCATCTTGCTCTGAGTCAAGAGCTTTCAGAAGATGGTAAATAAACTGTTTTAAAGAGTTGTGCTGCTGCCATGGCAGCTGAGGGTCAAATTCTCGTTTGTTTAACAGCACAGGCAAAGCAAAAAGCATTAAATGGTCCAGCAGCTAGGTGAGGTTAAACATCCCTGCAAGAGATGTACTGGTAAGGTGCCCTGCCAAAGGTATCCTGGGCTCCATCAGAAGAGGGGTGGCCAGCAGGGACAGGGAGGTGATTTCCCCTCTCTGCTCTGCTCTTGTGAGGCCCAACTGGAGTACTGTGTTCAGGTCTGGAGCCTCCAGTACAAGAAAGACAGGGGACTGTTGGAGAGGGTCCAGAGGAGGGCCACAAAGATTATCAGAGGGCTGGGGCACCTCCCCTATGAAGACAGGCTGAAGGAGCTGGGCTTGGAGAAGAGAAGGCTTGCAATCTTTCAGTACCTAAAGGGAGCCTACAAACTGGAGGGAGTTGACTCCTTACAAGGGTAGACAATAGCAGGACAGGGGGAAATTGTTTTAATCTGAAGGAGGGGAGATTTAAGTTGGATATTGGGGAAGTTCTTTACCAAAAGAGTGGTGAGGTGCTGGAATAGGCTGCACAGAGAGATTGTGGATGCCCCATCCCTGGAGATGTCCAAGGTCAGGTTAGATGGAGCCCTGGGCAGCCTGATCTAGTTATTAGATACAGAGGTTGGTGGCCCTGCCTGCAGCAGGGGGGTTGGAGCTCGATGATCCTTTAGGTCCCTCCCAACCCAAGTCATTCTATGACTCTGTGAAAGCAGGTTTGGGATGGTTACAAGCTCACTTATGTCCAAACACAGAGTTTAGGATGCAGAAGTTCAGATTGAGCTTCCCTTTGTCATTCTCAAGTGCACAGCACTAGACAGTGGTATCTGTTCAGTCTCAAAATCTGGTCAAAGAAAATTTGGTCTACTGACTTATGACCAGGAATACAAAATTAAGGCACCAGGGAGAAGGAGAAAATTAATTGCGACTCTTAATGGATTTCATCTGAGCAACTTTTGTCTCGTACATCACGTATTAATGCAGCCTTTAAAATTTTATTATTTCTTTTTTTTTTTTTAAGTCAGTAATAGAAAAAATTAAATTATGCATCATTAATAACATACCTTAAAAAGATACTAAAGCCATTCAAGAAGGTAAGCAGGATTTCCAAGTGTCTATAGCAAAAATTGAGATTGTGGTGCTACCTATGGAAAAAGGTATTTGGAGCCCTTTTTAAGACCTTGCCAAAGCATGTTTCTGGATGCTATCAAGATTTTCTGCTGGGATGGCAACTCTCAAGGATGATGGAAGAACAAAACTGGAAACAAAGTTGGCTTTGCTTTTCAGGTCTGGTTGCCAAGAACTCCCCATACAAAGTGCATGTCAGGCACCGATGTGGTTTATACAGTAACATTTGTTAAAGTGAAAGGTTGTTCCACGGAATTCATTGGTCTGAAGACAATTACAGACCTCATAAAAAGTAATTGTCATGAAAAGTACCTTGCTCCACAACAGGGAGATGGAAAACAGAAAATCAAGACTGGGAGCCTGAGGGAAAGAAAATCCCCACAGAAGTTGCTGTGTCAGTGTTACAGAGATATATGAGCTTAAGCAGATATGTGTGATATCTTATAAGTGTGAGGTTAAGCATCAAACAGAACTAGGCAGTTACAAGTAACCCCATGCCCACAAAAACAGGGAAAAAATGGGTTTCACAAAGCTTTATCATGAGAAATTGGGCAGAGCATCAGAGTTGCAAGCATAAAATTGCCCTCAGCATCAGCCCTGCTCATCCCAGTCTCAGCTCACTGCTCAGGGGAATGGGCAGAGCTGTATTCCTTTGCCTTGTAGAGACCTCCAGGCCTCACTGCCTCAAGGCTACTGCTGTAGTGCTGTTCTAATAGCAAATCTCTTCTTTAAAAGGCATTACACTCCATTTAAACACTTTGTTCCGTGTTGATGTGCATACTGAACTGCTTTCTCTGCAAAGTATAATATATGGAGCAGAGCCCTTCCCATAGCATGGCTAAATAAACATATTGCTATTTCACTGTTACTGTTATCTACGAGGTAAAGGAAGAACAATGGAATGGATCCATACTAAGGATTCTGTCAATATAACCATAAACAGATCCATCCTCAGATGATAGTTATGCTAGCACAAAAGCTGCGCTACGATGAGTGTAAGCCTATGGTCACACAATCCAGAATATCAAAAGTACTGGGATTTGCGTTACTGCTCATCAAGACGTACCATGATAATCTGGAGCCTTTGTTGTATGCTAACCTAGGAGTGCATAGTTCCCTTAAGCTAATTTTACTTCTCAGTTCAGATGGATTAAAAAGAGCATGAGCAAAGAGAAATTTGCAAAGTGGTGGTAGTTTAATAATTGTAAGTCACAAAGCAATATTCCACTTTTCTTATGCTCTCAGAGCTGAGGTGAAGTGACTGCAGTGAAAAGGAAAAAGATGGGTCCTGCAGAATTCCTGGGGTATGGAAAAGGCCTTTCCATGAGGTACGCCATGTCAAACAAAATCAATCCTCCTTCCTTACTGCAGTAATAGATAATTGCCAAACCAAAGCAGCTAAGGAGAATTTCCAATGATCTTGTTCCTTATTTTAATAAGGAACAGAGCACTGTTGAAGCAATTATATTGTTGTAAACAACAACAACAACAAAACACAGAAAACCCCACACAACAGGATTTCAGCATCTGAAGCTTTGTAAATCTATCAATGCTACCACCATATTTTCAGCCAGGCATGGCTTACATGGCTCACAGCATGACTCTAATGTATTCCACAGTGCTGCTTTCTGTGTCATACTCCTTCTTTCCAATGCCCATATGTGCATTAGTAGTGGAAGGCAGCAATCCCTGCCTGCTACAGTGATAGGTTATACAGTCACCCTGCCACACAAGGAAAGTCTGCCTCAAATCCTCAAGTGTTTCCTTCTGAGAAGGACTGGAAGTCAAGGAAGGAATTGTGCGACAGAGATCTGGGAGGGAGGGAAGGTCTTCTGTAAATCACAACATGGGAAATACAAGAATATCAAAGTGACAAATCTGGAACTCAATTCAGGACACTTATCCTTGGATTTAAATTCTACAAAAAAGGCATTACATAATTTGAACACAGCAAGTGATAAAACACAGCTTCATTACGTGCTCTCAGTTTACATATTATGTGTGCTTTTAGTTCACTTATTCAGATTAGAAGCATCCAGTATTTAACTGAATTTCCCTTATTATGTGAGTTACATTTTCTCCCAAATGAATGACAGCATGGAAAATATCTGTGAGCATTTTTCAGTATATACTGACAGAAGCTTTCACTTTCTTTTCTTTCAAAACACTGCAGATTTGTATAGGATAACATGAGATAACACCCCAACCTTTCTCTCAAGTCTTCACCTATTTAGAGTCCCAAATATCAGTACCAGAGAGCATGCTCTGCTCCTCCTCTCTTGCACATATTTCTGGAAGGGGCATCTTGCTGAGAGTAAATTAACACTCAAATGTGGATAAATTGCTATGCAAAGGAGCACTCAATGTGTCCAGACTTTTTCACACGCAGGTTCAAAGCAAGTGGATTTACTGCCCGTGTTCAGCTGAGGTTCTATAGGCAGCTTTACATCGTGGGGTTCTTTCTGATCAAACTTCAGGAGCTCTAAATGCTACTACTGCTTATAAGATTCACTTCCAATATCTTGGAACATTTCTCTTCTTAACTGTCTTTTCTCTCATACATTTTTAGAGAATTATCCCACTAATGAGGGGATTAATATTAAGTCATTTCATTATAAATGGGTTGGATGCAATGTTAATATCTTGAATTAATCTGCATTTGGCAAGCACAAGCCTGCTCTTGTCCACCTTTCCAAAATATATTTAGAATGACAGATTCCTTAGATGTCATAAATAAAACTACTGAAGGTAACCAACTTGTGAGACAGGATTGAATACCTTTTACAATGAAGAAAACTAAGCATATCTCCCAGAAAGTGATGTAAACTACACAAGGCTGCAGGTTTTCTGTTTGTTTTTCCCCATTTTTACCAAACATAATCCTGAGGGCTCAAGCTCTCATTTTTTTGTCACATGCTGTACGGGCACTAACAATGGAAAGGCTTGCACATTTCTCCTTGAGCTTGCCAAATGTGGTGAGAATGCTTTGAGAAGGCTCAAGTTTTCTGGCTTGACCAGTCCTGGCCACTGCTCAGACTGGGACCCCTCTGCTACAGATGATACTTGCACAGATAACATCACCGACTGCGCCAGCAGCTGATCACCCACGCCTGCCCCACAGCCAGCCACCTCCGGGCTGCAAGCAGGCTCAGGATGAAGCAAACTGTGCTTTGCTTTCTGGAAATGGGTTGGGGAATTGGGCAGCACTAGAGGAAAAGAAAAAAGACTTTCTGAGTCATCTTCCCCTTTGCAAGGCGGCCAACTAAATGCAGCCTCCATCCTTCCTCTTGGCGCAGAGGCATCTGGAACTGGATCCTGCTTCCTGTGAGAGAGCAGACGAAGATGTCAAAGGGATAAGAAGTGTTCTTTCTGAGGAGGAAATTTGCCCTCAAAGGGTAGGCTGTGGACAGGCTGATCTCCAGGATTCACCTTCTGACAATGGTACAAAAGCTGGTTTTGAGGAGTCATTACTAAAGACTGTGCTATTGGCCGAGTAAATCAATAGATCTTCCTAGAGCAGCTAAGGAGCTGGCCTCATGCATCAGGCATCACACTGGCTGAACTGGGATGCAGGAAATAATGGACATTACCTCAGTTTTCTGCTAGTTTTGAAGTGGACTACTGCAGGCAAGAAGAGGGAAAAAAAAGTGAGGAGAAAAGGAAAAAAGATTGATTTTCCTTCTGGCAAATATTTGGCTACAAGGATGTGCTCATCTGTCATTTGTCTTGTCTCAAGAATTGGCCTTTTCAGAATGAAACAAACAAACACTGCTACACTGTATGGCATTCTGTATTGACACAAAAGCCTCACTGAGGATAACAGACATTTATAGAGTAATTCACATGACTTTAAAATTATCCACCTTTGCCTCTGCTTAGTGATATTTCATCTAATAGCTTGCATTTGCTATTTGATGTGTAGGCAGAGTAGATTGTGTTGCTCACAGCACTGTGAAAAGCCTGCTGTCTGTTAAGACTTACAATTTCTGTATGTCCTACCTGATAACAGGATTTTATGTAGACAGTTAAAAGAAGACTACAGAATCACAGAAACACCAAGGTTAGAAAAGACCTTTAAGATCATCCAGTCCAACCACCCACCTATCACCAATAGTACTTACTAAACCATGTCCCTCAACACAAAATCCACACATTCCTTGAATACCTCCAGGGTCGGTGACTCCACCACCTCCTTGGGCAGCCCATTCCAGTGCCTGAAATGCCTGCATTGCCCCACCTGGTTCTTAGAGGGAGCAGAGAATGGCTGCAACAGAAAAGATTCCCTAGATGATCTATATAACTCCCTAGAAGATCCACACAGAGGTTTTCCCTACAGTATCTCACACTGTATACAGCAGGTTGGAAATAGAAAATACAAACAATTGCTGAAGGTTAGCATAATACTGCAGATTCTAGAAAATTCTGTGTGACCAGGCAAAATTCAGGGAAATGAAGGTAGCTTGCTTGTACTAAGCTTCCCAAAAGCTCATCCTCTCTATTTCCTATCACCTGATCATAAGTGCTTAGGAGTGATCACAAGTGATCAGGAGCGCTCCTTATTTCCTGAGTGCTTGGTGAAACAGGGAATTGAGCTTTGATTGCCAGAAACCTTAATCTGTGGGTACCTCTTGGGAGATAACTACTCCTGTGATGAAAGGCAAGGATGAGGTCACCGAAAAGAAAGACAGAAAAAATCCTTCATCTTTCAGAATAATTTAATTCTTGGATCTTCAGCTGTTCTTGGATCTTCAGTCCACTACCCTTCACAAAGAGTTAATATGGACTATTAACATTTACATTCCAATCACCATCCCCTCTCATGCTCTACTCTACTATCAGAAAGCAAAGACATGGATAATTTAATTGTCTGGCTGACGAGACATATAAGAATACCCTGGGAATAGCATTATCTGTGCCTGAATGTAGGGCTTGCATTCCTGTTTAGGTAGCTGGATAAGCACTCTGGCTGTCAGGGTTATTAGCCCATCAAGAATTTAACGGCAGCTGAACCTAATAGCTTCTGCAAAGATGCCCCACAGGCCCAGTTTTTCCTTCTTCTTTTGGGGATCTCTGAAACCTACAGTAAGCAAATGATGTACAACATGTATCTTTGTGTAAGTTAAATCTCAGACATTTTGTCTGATACTGAAGCAACATGTTTTACTGACGGTCTGAGGAAAGCACAAGACTCATAGAGCACATTACTATTTTTGCACAAATTCTAGGCTATTCTCCACAGAGTATTAACTTCTGAAGTACAAGAAAAGCCAGTGAACAGCTGGGAACACCCTAGCAACCCTAGCAATCACAGCTTTCATGGCCATACCAAATAATTTGATCAAGGATACCTCTAAGGGTACTCTGGTATCTTCAGTGATATGTAAGAAAGGACAACCAGGGACTACTAATACCAATGAAAAGCAGCAAAAATTGTTTCTCAGTTGCCTAATCTAAAGTGCTCCAAGGTTTAAAAGGGAAAACATTATATCCTTGTATAAGAACACATGTCCAAGATTTTGGATAGATTTTGTTGGTATGTGCACATGCTAGCAGATGCATTTACTGTAGGATTTACCAAAGATATCTGCCTTCAGTATGGAGGTGAAGACATGGCACATAATGCTAAGCTGATAAAGGAAACATTTTCTGTTTCAAAGAGTCCTTTTCAATAAAGACAGAGCAGCTGTTTCAGTAGATAATGACAGATATTCATAAAAAAGCCATTTACTAAGTTTTGGTTGGAAAACCAGTGCTAATACCACTTGAAGAACAGTTTAGTTCTTCCTTATGGTGGGGGAGAAAAGCAGTATGTAATACCACAAAGCCAAGCATCAGTTTCCCACATTAAATGGACTCCACCCTATGAAAACCCCCAGCACCAGCAGCAGCACAAGACAAACAGACAAGCTTACAGGCACATAAAATTCCTAAGCTGGAGCAGCAACCTTTATAGCTAACTGCAGCTGAGTGTAAATGCAAGTTAGCAGACTTCTCTGCGTTAGACTGCTTATGTTAATTATTTAGACAATCTGAAAGAAAAGGTGGTTGGTATCTGTGAAATGGCATTAGAGACTGAAGCATTAAGCTGAGGCTGCTGGAACAGGGAAGCACTACAGCTCCTAGCAGAGATGCCTGAGATGAAAGGATTAGGATATGTGACGTTTTCACAGCATGAGCCTCATGCCAGCGGGCTCTTAAATCACTAAGTGTCCAGGCAATTTTCACTGTGCTCTCATCCATTCCCCACAAAGCAAGATCAGCAGGGGAAAAACTGCCACTCTATATGAAGCGAGACTAGTGAAACACCTGCTGGGACAGAAACCATATTCATGAGGTATGTAAATGAGCTGACAACAGGAGGACGATGTAACTGGTCCTGAAGCATCAACTCTGCTGCACTGAACGCAGCTTCTCTAAGTATATGGGGCTTGTGAATGAAAACCTTGTTGTTATAGAGGCAAGCAGTATGTGCTGCTCAGGAAGTATATAAAATGCAGGGCAATTAGCCTCATCTCAGGGAAACAAATAAAACAATGAAAATAGTGTTTCCAGAGTATCAGAAAGTCCTAAGAGACTTGAAAATGTCCATCCACAGAAGCTAAGAGGTACCCAAACCTGTGAAGGTTCCTGTTGGAGCTATCTCTCCGTCAGAAGCAGTACGGCCACGCTAATAAAACAACCATCAGCCAGGCTAACAAATCCAAGCAGAGTGGCACACTAATTCACCTCCCAGCACACAGACTGGGCATGCCTTTGCCTGACCCTTCATGCTGTGAGATCTGCCATGAGGTCTCTCGAGCTGGAGGATGGCTGGGGGCCCTCTGAAGTCTTTTCCAACTTCAGTTATCTTATGGCATTATAAACAGACCATCCTAAAATCTGGTAACAAAAACCTGAAATGAAACCCATGTGTCTGATTTCTGCTATTTTTTCTTCCTGAATAGAATGTTTTCTCGTGGGCCAAGATAAATATTTTTCACATATATATGTCAAAATACATTGCAAAAATATTCCCTCCGTGGGGAATTCATTTCAGTGAGACTTTTGCAGTAAATAAATGATTATCTAACGGACGTAAGCCTAGTTTTGACCATGAGTTTTAAAATGTCTAGGAGATAAAGATCTAGTCATAGATCTTATCAGCCACTGACTAGATACAAGCAACACATCAACAAAATGGTGAAGGACTTTCACTGCCAGAAGTAATTTCTGGTTCCATTTCTATTTCCACCCCCTCCTACTTCTTTCTGAAATTTTGTCATTATGTGAACTGATGTATTGATAATGAAACTTGTCATAACTCCTTTTCTGGGACATTCGTCAATTAAACTAAATATAGCCATAAAATCCTGTTAGGTAAGATAATAGAGTGCTGCAGTAATAGTGTGCCAGCTGTTAACGAGAGCTGTTAACTTCCTCCGAGAGTGTCAGAGGGTCTGGGACTGCTGCTATTGATGAACTGAAACTCTCCATATGTAGACTCAACAAAGAGTGGGCTAAGGCAACACCAGCATATGTACTGCAACACCTGCACAAACTTCTAGAGGTCAGCTTAGCTTAAATGTGTTTCTGGAAGACAGGTAGAGTTTAACTGGAATAAAAACTGATGCACACTGTTCATATCACATAATAGAGATGACAAACTGATGCACACTGTTCATATCACATAATAGAGATGAACAAACTAGCTTCATCACTGTTCAAACAGTGTCGAGATATTTTTATATAGGCTGGTAAGTTCTTAAATGAAAAAATGCCTGGTTTAGGTAGTAGTGGATGCTAAAAGTCCTTGCTTTTGGTGATGGCTGAACATGACTTACAACAAATGCCTTTTTATTTCAAGAAAATGTCCAGACATGACTATGTAGGAGAATGAGTGGCTTAATTCATACTACTTAGGCTGCTGTTAGGGGTTTCTCTACACAGCAAATGTTTTCTGCTGTTGCATTATAATTATATTGCTGTTATTGTACTTAATGCTATGATATGTGCATATCATAGACTGAACACAGTGTACTTGTACAGTCACAACTGTGAATACCACGTGAAGGACATAAAAAACTGAAAAGCGGTAGAGAAACTGAAAGATGGTAGAGAAAGGAGGAAAGAGTGAAAAATAAAGAGAAAGGAAAAGGAGAAAATGAAAAGAGGAAAAAGGAAAAGAGAAAAGGGAAAGTATTATACCAGGGAATAAGAAGATTACAAAGGTGTACGTCTTCCTAGTACACATCTCTGAATAGGCAAGGATCCAAGCTGCTCTGATTCATGGGGGCCAGAGTCAGTTCTTTCAGGTGGCTGTGCAGGGAGGAGCACTCCCTTCCCTGGACACAGTTTCCAGTCGTACCAAGCCACTGCTATTAATATAAGAACATCACTTTGATTTCACATTCTAATTCCTAACGGTACTGCTTTCTACAGATCAGTACTGAAATGACAAATTTGGGAATGTTGGATATCTTTGGGTATGAAACATTTAAATGTCTAGCCAGAATTTTAGCCTGGTCTTTGTAAGAAAAAAAAATCAACACTAAGAAAATCAAATACTCTTGGGTGCCTCCTCTGAAAGGATATCAACTGACTATGCAGAAATTATTTTGCCAATGCTGAGAAATTTGACTTAGTGGTCACTCTTGCTTTGCATGGCCTTTTGAGACAGAAAAGCCTGAATATTATACTGAAGTGATCCAGGATCATGAGAGCAGCTGAAGGCTGCAGTGCTGAGCAAAGAATCCATGGAGAAAAACACACAAACTGAGTGAACAGTAGATTTGCCAGGCAGATTCAAAGGGCCTATGGGGATGGCCGTAAGAACAGAGGAGGGTTTAAATGGAGTTGAGCTTGAAAAAGAGTCAAGCAAACTCAAAATTTTGCCTTAAAAAAACAAACAAAAAACAAACAAAAAAAAACCAAAAACACCCAAATTGTTTCACTTATCTGAGCTACCAAAAAGTTCAGCCTGCATACAAATTGTAAGAACAGTAGTAGGAACTCTCTCTACAGAAGAAGCTAGGAAAAGGTGGTGAGCACTACATCCATTCATAAGCTGGATGAATCACCGGAGCAACAGTGCTGATGAACAAATGAAGGCTTTATCTTACTTGGTTAACACACTTACTGTTGAGGAAGATAGTGCTTGTTGCAAGATAAGTGGTGATTGATAGAAACTCAGCTCTCTTCCATCTGCTTAGAAAGGAAGAGTGAGATGGAACAGCTGGGTATGCAGTTAGTAAACTCGTTTGCTAGGACTTTGCTTCTGTAAAGTCCAATATCACTATGAGCATATCTGCGCAGTGCAGTTCCAAGCTCAAATCACTTATTACTGTGCTGCTGCATTAGGCTGGGACTGCATCCAGATCAGAGGCAGGAGCACTCTCAAAAGATCTCATTTCTAAACTGCATTGCACCTGCAGGCATTCAGGTAATTTGTGGTGACATTGCTTATAATAAGGCCAGTGTGAAAGGGTGATTTATGGGCATATCAGAGAGATGTGAGGAAGAAGAGCTAGGGTGGAATGAGGACAAGGGGAAAGAAGTGCAGAATGGCTGTGGACTACCAGCACTTGCCTTGTCAAAACTGGAATACCTGAAGCACTCCGGCTATTTCCTACAGATAACCTTAATCCTTCTCTGCCTACACTGTAGGGAAAGCTTCTCACATCGTCCCCTTCAAGGAGCTTTCATAGAGGGCTTTAATAGAATGCACAGATACTTTTGCCAGAGCCACCCGGAATGGAAAAGAAGACTGTTCAGCTCCCAGCATCACCTGCATTTGGTTAAGAAGTACGGTGCCTGCAGGACTGTGACTTCAAGCTGCTGCCAAAATGCCCAGTGTGATGATGACTCATACCCTCCAGGTACACCCTTCCATGATAATTGTGCAGCAAAAGGCAGTAAAAGTGCTTTGCATTGTGTGGTATCCAAGGCTAGGCAGCCATGGGAACAGATGGGAGGGAGGTATGAGCGCGGCCGGGAGCATTTGCAGTTTGCAGGGCTGTGGTGGCAACATCTGACCTGAAGTGCCCAGCACCTCAAGAGTGCAGAGCATACTCACTGCACAGTGTCCAATCCTTGCCCTTCACCTCTGGGTGCCCAAGCTGTTGGCACAGGAAGCTAATGGCCCTCTAGCATCTTACTGCAGTACAGCAGGTGGAAGAAGCAGCTTCAGCTAAGGCAGAAGCTCATTCCTGCTCTCACCTGCTCAGTTTCATCATGCGGAAGGATTGTGTAACTACTAAATCTGTTGTGAAGCTAGTATGGAAAGAAAGCTTAATACTTGAACCGACTGATGCTTCTCCACTCAAAAAAGATTTATATTCCTTAATGCCCCCCAAAAAAACAACAAACAAAACAATGGGGTAAAAAGAACACAAGAACTCAAGAAAGCTGTTAGGGACAATTTTCTCATACTAATTCCTCTTCCCAGCATTTGAACACAATGTGACTCCTGTGGACTTCTTGCAGATGGGCTAGAGAATGTTTCACACACTATACATGCCAGGCTCAAGTAGCCTGCCCAAAAGAGTAAAACAGCTTTTGTACAGTAGGATTCAATAATCTCAGCTCATTTATTTAAATTTTGAAAGTCTCACTTAGACACTTTCCTGTCACCTTAATGTCTTTGTAACGTTTAAAATAAAAGCTGTCATCAAACAATCCTGAATTTTCATATCATCATTGTTAGAAATAATGATGCCAATTTATGAATGAACAGAATAGCTACGTTGAGTCATTTATACTATTTACAAAATATTCTCTTATCTAACTGATGTTTCAAAATTCTGAAATTACTCGAAAATCTCTGGGAAGTGAAGTTTAATTCAGCCTTTTGGCATGTGCAATCAGTTGGATGCCTTAGCTACTCCTCAGATAAATCTGTAGCATCCAAATGAAAGCTAAGCCAACACATCTATGTTGGACTGTTGGTTAAAATGAGATTTAAAGGCCAATGCGTATAGGGCTTAAGCAACATCAAAAATTCTGATAACTCATCAAAACCTTACTGTGCTCGTGTGAGTGGGAGCTTATCATTATGTTTAACACACTCAACAGGATGAAGATTTTGCTCTCCAGCTTTATTTGCACTCAGGGATATCAGCCTTTTTTTGAAATATCAAGTGGAAGTTGATATTTTATTTCAAAAAAGATACTGAGATATATCTGCTTGGGCAGAGTTTGGCAATGCCAGTGCATTCTGTCCAGAGCAGTTTGAGGCAGCTAGCTCACTATAAGATAAATAAGTGAAGTTGCTTATGTACTTTAACCAAATACTTGGAAAATCTGCAGTTATTTGCTTTTAAATATCTCTCAAATCAAGTGTGCTCAGCATGACTGCCTGTTTGCCTATCCCCTTCCCGTGTATAAACACACAGGCATACAGCCCCTCCACTAACCCATACCACAAATTTTCTTTGCTGAAACTCAGGTTCCACTTCTAGCACATACTTCTTGTTGGGTATGCCTGCTCAGAGAAGTGTAACTATGCATTTCAGTAGAACTACCGTGTACTCGGCCTTAATATGGTGATGACAGCTTGAGGACAAAACTGAGCTGGATATTTCTCTGCTGACTTACTCCAGATGAAATCTGCAGGCTCTTGAGCAGACTTGCAGTACCTTGCTTTGATTTCAGTTATCTTCAACAGGGCATAAAGACCTGCCTGTAACTGAGAGCAGAATGAGTATGAAATTCAGTATTTCTGCTGATAATATACCAAAAAAAACCCTATACTTCTCTTGCAGCCATATTGTTTCTATTAGAATTGATCCAGGCTTTTGTGTCAATTTATGCTATTTATACAATATATATATATATATATTTGCATATATTTATGTATACAAAGGTAGCTGTACCAACAGGAAACTATTAGGGCTCCAACTGACACTGCTTATATATCTATACCAACTTTTGTCAGTGTAAATTCATTAATGTTAAAATAAGGATTATATTTTTTGAATTATATGCTAGGAAAAAAAGATACAGCAATGCAAAAATTACATGTAGTTTCAGTCTAAATCAGGACAGAACTCTGAATGTGTTTAAACAGCAGAACTCTTCATTCACATGGGTACTCTTCCCAAATTCACATCTCAAGAGTGTAATTGTACTTTAAGCAGTGCTTCAATCCACTTATGCTTCCCAGTTATAAATTGTCTTTTTTTTTTTTTATTGCCTAACATTTGGTGGCTTCCAGCTTACATTTCTCCTTGACAGACTGAACTTAAATCAAAAGGACCACATACTTATTCTCTTCTATAGGCAGCTCAGCAGTGAAGTGTGCTTGTTTCTCAAGTTCTGTCACTGACAATTATTGAGGAACAAAATCAGAAAAATGTTGATTAGTCCAAAGGTCCTTTTTAAAACTATGGCCTGCACTCAAGATGCAATGAACTCACTGTATTGACTCAGGGTTCCTGTGCTGGAGAGAATCCCAGTAAGTTATCAGTAAGGCTGCCTGTGAAAATTTTGTATTTCCTGATAATACATTCTAGGAAGTACTGTGTGGAAATGAAAAATGTGTTGCTTATAAATTCGAAACATTTTCATTTAGAGTTGGCTTTAATGGCTCCTTATTTCTCAGTCTTATTATTAATATGCAAATAGGAAAGCAACCTTGTATAAGCAGTTACCATGATTTATGCTACCCGAGCACATTTTCTGGTAGAAACAGTGACATTTGTTTTCATGAAAAAGTAATGTGATGACAGGTTAGGGAAGAGAAGCCAGCAGGAAGTGGTTATAATTTTTTTCTGATGTGTGTGCTTCAAGTTTCTGTAGTTCCATTGAAGAGCAGAGAATTATTTTAAGAAGATCTTGTGGACTTTGTGGCTTTTGCTGTATCCTAGCTCTACCTCTGTTTGCGAGATGTTCCCACTCAAGATTTTACAACATGTTTTGGTAAGACTGCTTCCTTTCATATTAGATTTGAGGACTTCAGATGGCAAGGGAAATACCTGTACATTTATACCATGTCAGATAAGAGGGAGATTGAGTGAAATATTTCTCTGCTTCCCTAAACACTTTCTCACATACACAATTGCTTGAGAAATATAAAATGATTGAGAAAAAAATATATATAGTGTGTGTGAGCACTGGACTGAAACAAAACCTAGCACTGTGAGGGACAAAGCATCCCATATAATTGTAGAAGAAATCATTTGAGAAAGCTGGTTCCTGAAAACATTATTCATTTTTGGTATTAAGAGCCTATTGCTGCAGAGGGATTTTGCAGGTGGCTTGCTGCATATTTATTGTCTTCATTTAATTAAGAATTGCACAAAGTTGGTACAACTGACCTGGGGTCTCAGTTCCCAAAGTCCTGACTCAGAGAACATTAAAAGCAACATAAAGACTTCCATCACCTCTGATGATTTTAGGTCAGGCTATAAATGAGCTGAAAATTTTGAAAAAACATTCCTGAACTTGTCAGGAAAATTCAAAGTCACGAGACTGACACATTCTCGCTCTTCCCTTTGTAACACAAAAGCATCTTTTCATTCAAATTGAATCCATTATTCTCTTCATAACATGTCTTAAGAATTTTTATTTTCCTTTATTTTGAGTAACTACTGAAACAATTGAAATATGGAAGAGAAATAGGTCTTCAAGGAAAGGAAAGCATTTATAAATTGCCATGTGTCATAACAGAATGCAGCACATCTACATCACTTAGAAAGGCTTTTTCACTAAAATACTCTGTAGGAGAAAATGGCAAAGGAGAGCAACGGAGAGATGAACTTAAGCTCTCACATTCTCCCCTCTGCCTCCTTCTTATCATTATATTGTCCCTTTAGCAAATGTGAGGCGCCCTAGATCCATCTCCCATTTTGGTTTTCCAAAGCACTGCTTTTCTTTTCTGTAGTATTCAAGGAACTACTCGATTCAAGCCCAAATTCCTAGACAGGGAAGGTAGCACACTTTGCTTCAGAGAGCAATCAGTGTGAGCACCCCTGCCCTCAGGAACAGCCAGGCATAGAGGCAGTATCAGATGTAAGATGCTTTCCATAGGGATCCTTGGGAGTGGACAGGTTGCCTCAGCCCACCAAGCCAATGACAGCTGGTGGACAGTGGGAAGAACTGGAGGTAAGGACCTGGCTTGGAGGATGCAGCGAACAAAGGAGAAAGTCCCTTGTTTCCTCTATTTTTTGATTTATAGTTGAACTAGACGATCTTACTGGTCTTTTCCAACCTTAATTATTCCGTGATTCTATAATTACTCTTTTTTTTTGGGGGGGGGGGGGGGGGGGGGGGGTTTTTTTTTTTTTTTTTTTTTTTTAAGTTCTCCTATTCGTGGTCCAAGAGCTCCAAATAGTTTAGAGTTTCATCATTCCTTCCTCACTGGGTGAAGGATTTCATGGATGAAATTACTTTTGTTTTTAGATCCATGTCCAAAGAAGCTCTAACCAACAAATACTTGACTACATGCTTTTGCCAAGAATAAACAATAAAAGTAAGACTGCACACATTTGTTCCTTTCTTCATCCTTTCCCTAGCCTTCTGCATTTAGTAAAAGTAGAAAAGGGGGGACAGAGAGGGTTGAAGGTACAGTGGGAAATAAAAAAACTAACCCCAGAAAACAAGATTTTTTTTTGTCACTTGTGCAGGAAAACTAAAAATGGTAAAAAAAAAACAAACAACAACAAACATTCCATGAAAAGACTTTCAATGTTTTAGTTATAATACAGTTATTAATCATAGTTTGGGACTGTCTATTTGATTTATGAACTGTAAAGTTATTCACTGAAACAATATGTAAATGTCTATAACCTGAAGACAGAAAAGTGAGCAACAAAAAAAAAAAAGAAAAAAGAAAAAAATAGCTCATTGGTTTGTTGAGTGTTATTTACTGAGCTACAATGCTGATACCTTCCTTTGACTCTGGGCAACAACCCCAAGTATCTTGCTTGAGGGTGATTTGAACTGGAAGAAAACCTGGTTCAAGGTCTGTGGTGACAGTGCAGTGACTGCACCCAGTTATCACAATGGACGGGTCCAACACAGCATGTGGAAAATTGCTTGCTGTGCTGAATTGCCCAGAGAGGGGCTGAGTGCAAACTGCTGCTGTTTCTCTGTGAAGATAACGGTGATTTATTGGGTTAGGTAGCAAGGCTTGTTCTGCTGACACTAACCATCTCGGGGACTGCATGCCAAGAGAAAGCATTAATCAACAGGACATCAAGGTGAAGCCATTTGTGGCTCCTGTGTACACCAAGCCAGAGGTATTTTTTCCAGGTACTGACTGACGCAAAGACTCAGTCGCAGTTATTGCCTGCTCAGTCTTGGCTTTTAACTGAGGTTCGTGACAAAATAAAGAAATGCCAAGTTCAACTGCTGTTTCAGGAAACAACCTGCTGTACAATCCTTTCAGAGCACTGATACAGACGCAGGGCATTGAGGGAATAAAGCTCTGTGAAGGAAAAACTCCCAGGCACTCCTGCCTTGCTGGTGGCCATTTAATGTTTTCTGGGCTCTCCAACATTGTTCAGTTTCTGCAGGGTAAAAGGAGAAGATTTGCCAATCTTCCCAAAGGGGCTTCTTAATTAAAGCAGTTGAACAGATCATGCGATTATCTGTTATAACAGAGAAGAGCCTTTCTGAAGGGTATTACTCAGAGATAAAGCAAAGTTTTCAGTGTATACATGAAGAATTGCTACTGGGGAATCATCCCCCGGCAACAGTATGTGATTTCTTATACATAGTACT
Organism: Perdix hodgsoniae; assembly: GCA_035772895.1. NCBI lineage: Eukaryota > Metazoa > Chordata > Aves > Galliformes > Phasianidae > Perdix > Perdix hodgsoniae. Next base: position 5,023,387 of record JAPSGF010000041.1, read on the forward strand.
GAGGGAGGAAAGAAAAAAGATGGGAAGATTTGAGAGAAATGAATATGATTAATGTCAATATGATTATTATTTAACCATGCTGTTACTTATTTAACCATATGGTTTTTATTTTACCATACTGATGGTACACAGCATGAAAAAGATAACAAGGTCTGGTGTATGAAGCCAAACCCTTGTGTCTCCTCATGTTGACTCTGAAGACTCTGCAGAAGAGGAATGTGTCACATAAATATCTCTGTTTTACAGGCCTGGGAATGTGCTCCCAGTGAAATTATTTGTCAAACTGTTCAACAGATACCCCCAGAATGAGGAATTGGAACTCACACCTCTTAAGGCAAATGTAACATTCTATTCCCTACACATTTTCTTCTCCATTAAAATACACTCTTCCATAAAGCACCCATTGTGCAGAAAAATCTGTACTAGGTCAAAAGAAAGAATTGAGAGAAAACACTACTAAGAGGAATATTGCTTATTCTGTCACTTAATATTGGAATTGCAGAAAGCTGAAGAGGCACAGCCTTCACTATATGGGTACATAAAAGCACTAATGACATTCATTTAACACACACACTGTCAAGTCACAGACCATTGAAACAAAAAGAAAAGCAGACACTTGATTTTCAAAAACTTTGCATATGGTTTGGAGAGAGAAAGATAGAGCAAAATCTCCTTTTGGACTGAGGCACAGAGCTAGCAATAAAATTGTATGAGGGCTGCCCTGAAAGTAATACCTCCTATTTTACTGTGTTGACCCACGATGTCAGAGGGAGATGATGGTGGTATAGCAGTAGAGGTAGAACCTTCCCACCAATATTCAGTGACATTTTGTTGCTGTATGACAGATGCCAGCAAAGGGACAGTCTGACAAAATGGCATTTGACAGGAAGGGAATATGATGCAAAGGTGTGTCACTGAATTCCCCCATGTGGATAAAATGACACCCACTGACATTCATTGATGCCTGCTTAGCATTTATGGAGACCAAACAGTGGATGTGAGTATAGTGAGCTGGTGGGTGCTTCTTGTTCATTCTTGGCAAAGCTGCATATCTAACGGTGGTGACTAAGTTGAAAAGGAGTATTTTGTATCTGAGAATTTGGTCTATTTAGCAGTATTATTGTGCTCTTTGTATCTGTCATGATTTCCACAGAAAGAAATAGGAGGCATTACTTTCAGAGCAACATAAGCATCAAGCAAAAAAAAAAATAAAAAATCATAAGAAGGAGACCTAGTGGCAATATCTGAGAGGTTCCTTTTACATGCACAGACCTTGTTCCACTTGAAGTTCACCATTTGCCTGCGAACCAAGATTTTTCAAAAGGGAATAAGTAGGAAAAAGCAAGTATGGCTTATAATAAATCAGACCCAAAGTTCATGTATCTGATCTGATGAACTTCGCTTTAGGGATTTTAAAATACTCAAGTCTCATTGTTGTTTTGGTTAAAAGCTACTGTCAAAGCAATGTCCTGCTGTGTTAGGGTTATTTTTGCTGCAAGGTACGTGATTCACTACAAAGGCACTCTGCAAAAGGCTCCTTAGCGCAGCGTGCTGCAAACTGTGTCTTCAGCAGTTTACTGTTTGTAGCTCCTGGATGTGTAAGGAAAAGTCAAGGGCAGGGGAAAATGGGGATGCTGGCTCCGGTTACACTGGCAGAAGCTGTCAGGTGGGAATTCACAGATGGACATTCAGCAATCAGGTCTGATGAATTAGTTTCTGTTTCATAAGAGATTTTCTTTTCCTTCTGAGGGTTAACAGATGTTTATATATCAAAAGCACTCTAAGCCTGGTCACTGCCAAATGGTTCCAAAATAAGTCAAGAAGCCATCCTAGTAAGGCAATACAGTGACACTGTAAAAGACTGTAAATCTTTATGAATCAAAGAAAAAAAGGAGAGACACTTGCTGCAGATGGGTGACAGTTAAATTGTACTAAATACTAGCTTGTTAAGCTATCGGTTGGCTAGACAGTCTTTACCATGCTATTCCTATCGTGCTAAATACTAATTAAATACTTGCATTTCATATGGTTCTCTCATCCTGTGGTGCTTTACCAACCCTCTTCTGCCTTTCAATAACAATTTAACACCCTCATGCCAAGCTGCAGAAAATTAGCTTGTAGAGATGCAGCGTGTGCTCCCAGGGTAACTCTGTGGATAGGTGTGGTTATGGTACTAAAGCCACAGCTTTGCACACTGTTTTATTAGCAGCTAAAGGACTGTCTCTCATTTTCTCCCCAGGTTTCAAATGAGAGGTGTTTGGTCAGAATGTGTGTCATAAATGCAGTATAGATATGGAGAAAAAAAAAGCAACAACCCACATTCATGACCAGTTCTGTTGTAGGGAATATTATCCTTTGTTGCACTGAGCAGAATGAAAGTATGTGCTCATTTTGGGAGAGATCAACTTTAAGACAGGAAGATCTCTTTCAGCTTCTGGCCGGTGATGACTTTTAATTGAACATAATATTCTGCCATGTTTGCCATGGATACACTTCAATTGGGAAGCGCACAGAAAACAAGGCTGTATGTTATTTTCATATTGTTTTTAAGCCTGAGCTATCATTTTCCCAGCGCAACTTATAATTTTTGGCCTCCACCTCTCCACCTTCAATGTATTTCTTCAAAACTCCAGAGTGAGACAGCTTTACAATGCCTTATGTTAATGGAGCTCCTAATCACCATTTATTTTTTTTTTCAAAACAAGCTTACCTGGACTAGTGTTACATTTGGAGGTTGGTGGCCCTGCATGCAGCAGGAGGGTTGGAGCTTGATGATCCTCAAGGTCCCTTCCAACCCAAGCCATTCTATGATTCCATGAAACAAACCGTGGTAGCACCCAACAATTCAATCTCACAAACATGCTGTGCAAAACATTCACTTATCCTTGGAGAAGAAGTTGTGCGATCACAAAATGCTGACATGTGGATTCCAGGTGATGAGCCTACAGGTCTGTTCTGTTGCTGCTGTGCAATGCTTTCATTTCCTGATACTATCTTTAATAATGCATTATTTCTGCTGCTTCTAGTCACGGACATCTCTTCTTGAAGGGAAACCTATCATGGCATTTTTTCGGTGACAATTTCTTAAAAGCTCAGCCTTTATGGTCTCCTAAAACGAAAAGAGTGTTATGGAGTTGGTTAAAGTGGAGATGCATTAACTATTTCTTTTCTAACAGCTGAGCTACCCAAGCACAACAGTCATAGCCTGAATCTTCTGCAAAACTTATAGAAGAAGGATGCATCTTAACAGGTAAAAAAAAAAAAAGATTTGGTTTTATGTCAGATTACATTTGGATTTTGCTAGAGGGTGGATGGCCTTTACAACAATTGCAGTGTTTTCTTCACCATCCCCCAGATTATTTTCTTTTTTGGGCCTTTCTTAGTGTGAGAAGGAAGATTAAGAGCTACATTTCACAGCTTGGATTTCGTTCAGTTTGTATACAATCAGTCACAGAAGCCCTGATCCTCCAAAATAAATTTCCATTTAGAGAACCTTGTAATAAATTACTTTCCATCATAATGTTGTTTTCTGTGTCTATAGTCAATCATGAAACACGGATGTAAGTAAATATACAAAATTAAAGCTGGTTAAATGTCATCCATCTTTCCCTCTCCTCCAACAAATGCTGTTTGCGTGAGGATGGTGCAATAAGAGAATTTTAAATATGCAAACAGGTGACAAAAATACTTAAAGATTGAAAAACAAATTCCCTGTTGAAAGATGAGCAGCAGATGAACGGAAATCGGTATTTCTTGGAATCTTGTCATTTGGAGAAAAAAGTCTATTTTTGCCACTTCTTTCATCAGTTCAAGAGATTGTGTATTTGTTTTCAGAAAGACTGTATTTTTTGCAAGATACAATTCCAGAAGTTTTTATCACCTTGAGCTGCAGTGGAACTCCTATCACGGGCTGATTTTTATCATTCATGGTTATTATTACAGTATGTTTCATGTTATTAAAAAAAAAATACTGAAAGAGGCTCCCAAAGAAAGCTGATTACAGCCAGTTTCCTTCTGCTTGAGATATAGGAGTGTTTTAAATATTCTTTACTTATATTATCCACTTACAAGCTCATGTAACTGTTCAAATACACTAATTTAATTTACATGATAGCATTGTTCCTATTTTATGATCACATACTGAAAACCTATTATTATGTTTCATGATCTCATTGTAAGAGTATTACATTTATCTTTGCTGTTCTACATTACTACCATGAATACACTCCACCTACAGTCTGTGATTAGCTCTTTTATATTTCTTGTCATATTAAGAATGCAATATAGAAATGAATTTAACACCACAAAAAGAAAGAAAGTTGCTGGTGTTAACTTATCTAGATGGCTCCAATGCATTCATTTTTTGAATAATTGCTAAAGAAACACATACAGTGGTAGATATTGGAATGCTGTATTTTAATCATCCTTCTCCAGAACTGTTCTTACGTCAAAGGTAAAAATGCAAAGCATGTATATGCCTTACGCAGAATGGGATTTTGTTTGCATATGACAGTGCCAAGATTTCAGTACTAACATGCAATTACACCTAAGGTAGAGAGTTCCGTCAATGGTCAGAAGACGTGGTATTTATAGGAAATCTGCCTGTCTCTCTGTAGCCTATTTAGGCAATTTTCATCAGTCTGAGTTTCTGAAAATACCTGGGGTACCCGTGGGTACAGTCTCAGAGCCCCATGCAGGTGCATTTTGTATTGAAGGGTGGAGAAGGCTGCTGTCTGCACCCTGGTCATGAGCAGCAGCGGAGCTAAGGGATGGGTTGGGTACATAATGCTGCAGCAAAGAGAGATTGCGGTCAGAAGACATCAAGTGAAATATATTCCTTGTCCTCCTTTCTTTGCTGCTAGCTATACATTTTCCTTGACAATAGCATATCTCATTGCTTATTCAACAGCCTGTTTCTTATTTCTCACTTTTTATTGAAATCTTCCTCCCTTTGCAATTGCCCTAAGCATGAAGTTTTTAAAGGACTCAGCCAGGCATCAGCATTATTTTATTTTTAAAATTGCTTCTTCTGTGTGGTTTAGGATTTTCAAGGCAATGTGCTTGAGAGAGCTGTGCTGGGTGCTTACATTTTTCTGTCATGAAATACTGTCACATGAATGATTTTGCTTCATCTCATGTTTCTTTTCAAACTGATGATTTTTAGGACAGCCCCTCACCAAGCATAAGTTAAAACCATTTTACCAGTGGCCTGCACAACTTTTGTCTGCAGAAAGTGCAGCCCTTAACTCAACAAACTTTCCCAGTCTGTCAAATATGTTGTTCTACTGTAGCACAACTATGATTTTTCTTGTCTGTAACAACAGATCACAGAATAGAATCAGAGAATATCCTAAGTTGGAAGGGACCCAAACAGATCAGAGTCACAGAACGGCTTGGGTTGGAAAGGAACTTAGATGTTGTCTAGTTCCAAACCCCTTGCCATAGGCAGGGCTGCCCAGGGCACCATCCAACTTGTCCTTGAATGCGCCCAGGGATGGGGCACCCACGGCTTCTCTGGGCAGCCTGTGCCACTGCCTCACTGCCCTATCATTGAGTCCAGCTCCTGGATCCACACAGCACCACCCAAAATTCAGACCCTATGTCTGACTGCATTGTCCAAACGCACCTTGAAGGCCGGTAGCTTAGTGCTATGACGACTGCATTTGGGAGCAGTGTGACGTTAACAAGAGTTTTATTTGACTTTCATGATGTCAGAAAGTTGAGAATTTGCTTTCTGGAGCAATTCTGATGCTACATGAGGGTGCTGAGAAGAAAAGATGCACTAAGGCTATGGAAGGAAAAGGTTTGACAATATCTGTAGCACTTGACACGGCTGCATGTGAACCACCTGTCTGATTACAGCAGCATAATGCTGCACAGCATCACATCTAAACATTTTTGTCCTTTAAGAAGTGACAGAGGCCCAGGTGGGCTGGGAGCATGGCCATCCCCAGACCTGCAGGCATGCAGCTTGGGCAGATGGTTGTCTGTCCCCTAATCACCTTCAGCTCCCTGAGAAGTGAAGTGCACAGAGTTAAGCTGAAGTAGACAGTAAATTTATGTTTGGCTAGAAGATGATTTCAGTGGGAGCATAAATCCCCAAGGAACTGGACCATTCCATTATAAAGCATTAAGATGAGTTATCTCTCACAGACATATGATTCTCCAGGATATATAGTTAAGAGAGAGAGAGAGTGGATATTTCTCCTTTTGGTACGCTATCATTAGTCTGACTATTTAATTCATTTTCTTATAACAGTTTCTCTCTTCCTTGGTTACCACTGTCTAAATACACAGTTCACATCCTATATAAGACATCTCTACAGGATCTATCACTTCCTTTTCCTGATCCCTGGGGTACCCTTCTACACCATGTATTTCAGCAGCTCTAGGCTCTGTTTCCATCAGCTATCAGCTCGTCCTGGCTGGGCAAGAACAACAGTTGGCCTTAGTACTTAGCCATTAAACCAATAAACCTTATTTAATGGGCCTTAATCAGGAAGAATGGATGAAGGAGCAGGCAGGCATATTTTTTTACATCCTAAAAACCCTGCAGAAAGGATGCTGTGCTGCAAGGCTCCCAGGCATAGCGAGGCCCCACAAGCTGCTCTCACCAGCCATCCCATTCTGCTGGGAGATGATGTCCATCCTCAGGCTGGGCTATCCGATTCACAGAAACTGGCACAGTCACAAGCTAGAGCTAGTTCCTGCTCCTGAGGGCTGACTCCACATCTTCAAGATGCTGCTTTGTTTTTGTGGGACGCAAACAAAAAAAGTGGGACGCTTTGTTTTTGTGGGACGCAAACAAAAAAGAGCTGTCGAAACTTTTCTCACCCAAAGTCATTCCACACTGATTATAGGAGACCTCAAAAGATTTACTCATTAAACATTAAGCATGTTCATTTGTCCACTCCTCTTTAACAAACTACATAAATATACATTTCATCTAGCCAGATGCTTCAACGTGCAATCCACTGCCACTCTTGAATGAGTTGTTTATTAAAAATTGAGCTTTTAAAGTACCAGGGCCAGAGGGAGGCACCACAAAAAGTTGTTCTAACAACTAACAACATCTAACATTCTAACAAGCCTGAGCATGCTTATTTTCGGTTTCCCAGATGTTTGTGCCCACCAGAAGTTACTCCTACATGTGTTTTGCAGACAAACAACAGAGATGGTTCCTCCCCTATAGGCTCCTCCAAAGCAGATCTTCATGGAGCCCTGGTGCTCAGCTTTCAGCCCACTTCTCCCCTCCACTGCCAGGTTTTCCTTGCCTACTGCTGGTCCATATTGCCTTTCCAGTGTTAGACTCTTTGATCATTTTCCACATGAGCAGGCAATTTCACAGCACAGTGATGCAGGGCTGCTTCCAGAGGACATGATGATCCCAGGAGAGGTTTGTTAGCACTACGCATGGCTCACTGTTTGGGCCAAAGCTGTTCAAGCATTATAAATCCAATTTCTAGAAAGCACAGTGTTCTCTACTCTCACTTAAATGAGTATTTCTCTGCTAGGCTGATGGGTTTGAACACTTCCTGGCCTCTCACCACAGCTTCAGGGACTACCCATTATACAAAAGCAGCTAGAGCATATAAATATACAAAGAGTTCTTTTAAAATTAAACCCTGTAAAACAACGACTGAAGCACAGGCCTCAGTGTGCATGCTGCAATATTAGCTCCATACTTAACGGCCCTTCTAAAATCAGGGCCATTTGTGCAAGCTTTTGGCAGGAGACTTTACAGATACTTGAAAACACTGTATGCTCAGCACTTTCTGTCAGCTGTGTGTCTAGCACTTCTCCACGCTTCCAGCAGAAGGGGAACCCCTGGGTCACTGGCCAGACACAGCCCCACACATGTTCCCACCACTGCAGCTGCTGAGTGGCAGAGCAGATATTTGGGACACACAGGAATATTATATCCTCTTATATGTAGGCATCAGGTAACCTACCTAAGGTCTTTTAGAGTTCCAAGTGACCCTTTGGATGGAAGTGTTACCTCAAAGAAGGAGCTGAGTATGTTTGAGAAACAGTCTGAAGCAGCACGCAGAAGTGTCTGGGTTAGTAAAGGTCTTAACAGCTACTTAACAATAACTCCTGCTTCTGCTACCCATTCATTTACAGCGCTTTTAAAGAAAGCTTGCAGTTTATTATTCCCAAGAATGCTATTTAAGTAAACAGTGGGCAGATACAGTCACATACAGTACTGTATGTGACTTGTTAAAAGCTTTTAATAATACATGCTGAACCAGGCTGAAAAAGAGGTTGAGTAAATAGTTACAAGACTCTAAAAAGTATGTCGCATTAAAAATTAAAACCAGTTGTTTTCCTAGTACTTAAAACTGTTTCTTTATTTTGTGTTGTTGCTTTGCACTATTTTAAAAACAAATTGCTTTATTTTAATCTAGATAAAACAATGCAGATGTGCTAAGACTAGCCATGAAGTGTTAGCAGTGAAAGTCCTGGGGATCTGTCAGCTGGCATTATGCAGTTTCTTAGTATTTGTCATCTTCTAATAAGACATAGCTTCATTCCCATGGTTCCACACCCAGAGTCAGATACTCTACCTGTTTAACACAAAGTGGCACCAATGAATGGAGCTCAAACGCTCTGCAACCAGCAAGGGAATTTTCAGAGGACAAGAGTGAAAGTTTCATTTCTGGCTTTCCTCTATTGTTAAAACCAGTGGGGAGTTCCAGACATTTACTATTACTATTTCATTCAAACACTTAATGACACTAAAAAAGGGAAGGGAAGGGAAGGGAAGGGAAGGGAAGGGAAGGGAAGGGAAGGGAAGGGAAGGGAAGGGAAGGGAGTCTCAGAATTCACTTACTGTTGGTTTTGTGTGTTTTTTGTTTTTGTTTAATTTTTGTATAGTCTCTAGGTAACTTCATCAAGTCATGGCCAGTTATGTGTCCTAACAGTTCTAAGCTAACCTTTCCCCCTACTGAAATTTGGAGGGAAAGACAAACAGAAAGACAGACAGACAGACTGAATGACTAAGAATTGCAGTCTGAAATTTTTGTCTGTGTTAAGTTAGCATCTCACCATCTGGGTATCATGAGTTGTTTTTTGAATGTATCAAAGTTGGGACCACGGTACCCAGTACAGACAGAAAACTCACTCTGTGCAAGGAAAACAGGAAAAAAGGAATTTAATGCTTTAAATAATTAATGAATTTGTGGCTATATTACTTAACCTTCTTTGTAGCAGTATGCATGAGTAACGGCTTAATCTGGGGCCCATTATTAAACATTTGGTTGAAGAAATGGATTGAAAGAGTCATCTATGTTATACAAATTAATGAAATGATCGCTGTAATTATTGTTAGGTGAGGCATTTTGCTTTATAGCATGTTTTTCTATCCCCAACATCTAATTTTAATTACCTCAGCACAAGAAGTATGTAGCTAGGTAGGTAAAGTTGTATTCAGTCTACCCTGCTAAAACATTGTTTTGTATGAATTTAGATTTTGAAGTGGGAAACATTAAAGTCAGCAAAAGGAAAACCTTATACAAAATTTACTAGGTAGGCCTTTCACGTTCAATAGCCACCAGTTTTTCAGGATACTAGCAAAACCAGCAGTTGAACCCTCAGCTAAGCCTGCAGAAATGACTGAAATTTCACTGGTTTTAGATCAGGCTCTTGATATTTATTCAGCTGCGCTTTTGGCATGCTTGAAAAATGTATTCAAATAACATTACATATGTTTACAGCAGGATTACAAGTACTTCAGGAGGTACTGAATAATTGCAGTGCTTATTAATGAAGTGTTTCAGGAAAGTGCTTGCATTAGCAGCTAAGGATGCAGCACCCCAAATCCTAGATCTGGAAAAATTATTGTATTCGTGAAGAAGTTGCATACTCAAGGAACAGCTTACCGCAAGTTCATTTAGAGAAACTACAGCAATACCACCACCAACAAAAGGCTTGAAATGGTTGCAGGCTGTCTCACCACCCAACAATGGGTAATGCAGCGTCTGCCTGTCTCTACCCTATATGATGGCTGCCTAAGTGCTATGTCCAGATGTCCTGTAATTTCTTTTTTTTCCCCCAGTTTGAATGGTTAACAGGAACCATAGCTAGGGGCTCATGAACTTTCCTAGCTGGAACAGATCTTCTGAATTTTTACCAAGCCTGTAAATAGAAAACAAACTTGTGCTGTTTAACCTTGTTTTTCATTTTTTACCTTACTTGATACTCTTCTTTTGTTCCTGGTGGCAGAGGCTCTTGATGTGTGTGAGGAACATAAAAAGAAGCCGCAGTTTTGACAGCTGAGCTCTGCAAAACCTTGCTGTGAATATTTAAGGTGTCAGTACTCCCAGCTGGCTGCCCAGCCCTTTGGGTGGAAACTACTGCAGTAAAGTAAACAGAAACGATCCAGCTAAGAGCCTGGTATTTTAGGACACATTCAGTGGTTTGAGATAAAATACCAAATCTTGCCTTGAAACTTTAATGGCAATGGTCTGAGTTTCCTCGCGGGCTGCAATAGAGGGCTTGTAATCTCTGCCAGCAAGACTGGAAAGAAAGCTGGGAACACTTGAACTCCCACAGTGAAATATACCAAGGCACATCAGTCAAAACCCACCACTTTATTTTCTGTTTTATTTTAATAATACCTGCACATCCCATTTTCACCCAGTGCAGCTGGATTATATGTTTTTGGAAGCTCTTTGCCCCAGAGTTGCTGTTCCCTCATTAGGAACCTTGATAAAAGGATACCTTGATAAAAATTCCACTTATTTTACAAACCTGTGCCTTGCTGGATTGCCAACCAGAATAAAAATCGTTACCTCATCTGAAAAGAGGGATGATAACTACATCCCTTGCTCCATCACAGAGGAGCTGATCCCTGAGGACTCACACGATAAGGCTCATAGATGCTTAATTTCATAAAAAGAAATAAGTCATGCTGACACAGGTGCCAAAAGGAAGAATTACAGTTGTTTTTTGGCTACACGCATTACATCCTTGGGAGAATTAAAAGAAAATAAAAAAATCTTCTTCCTAATTACCAAAAGGACCCACAAAACAACACAGGACTGCAAAGACCCCTCCTTGATTTTACTGTAGCTCACATCACACTACCTACTACTGCAGGCAGTATATAAGCTGGCTTATATACCAGCTGATGGAAGCTCATTAACTCATTTTTAGGTGATGCACACCTGAACTATTTTAAGAAAAGTAGAAATAAAATCCTTTCTGTGGCTATGTTACCAATTGATGGTTACCCATAAATCTCTGGGAAGCCATGAAAACACTCCTCAGGGACAAAATAATTGCAGATGACTCAGACAGAAAAGTGATAGTAAAGGTTAACTGACTTGAAAAGAAAATTTCTCTAACAGAGATGCAGTACAATGAAACTAATATCAGAATTTTGTAATTTCTATGGCATTGCAGAATTGAATCATGCATCTTTCTAAAAAGATCAATATAAACAGAATCGAATTATTAAAAATGTTGGAAACAAAAGAACACAAGTATCCGTGCTTTTAACAACTAAAACAAAAGACTGATGTATAGGTGTGGGTGGAAAGGGACTTCAGTACAGACCTTAAGACTTTCCATGGATAAATTCACAACCATTTTAAAGAAGCTCCTAGCAGAAATGCCTGTGTGCTTGGAGGCATTTTCTTCTCTTTTCAGTATGCTTTTATGAACTTTGTTGTTGTTTTTGTACTTTTGTTGACACAGAAGCTGTGCCCTACTACTTACTGCTGCCTGTCCCCAACTTCTTTTCTAGAAGTATCACTACATGCTAGTTAAAATAGAGAGGTGAGAAATCTATGTCTAGCATTAATGATGAAAGCACACCACAAATGCATAGAGTTGTTTAATATTACTATTTACTGGTTTCCTAATAATATAAAACACTGAAATTTTGGTTGTCTCTGAGCAGTTGCGCTCCTAGGAGTCTTCTTATAACTTTTTGATCTCTTTCCTGCATGGAAATAGTTACTGTAGAGCCCCTTGCTCTTCATATATAACTAGAACTTTGATCCTGTCTGGAAGCCAAACAGATTCTATTGGTTGAAGACCTCTTGATGAAGACTGAAAATTCACCAAAGGGAGACACTGACCAGAACTGTAACTATGTGTATCCCATACTTAGATTAAACCATAGATTAAACCATTTATCAACTACTGTAATGTCACACTATAGTGATATCCTTAACATACTCATAGTGCAAAACCAACAAATAAAAGACTGGAAAAAATGTTTTTAACAGAAATAAGTGACTATTTCTTTAAAATCTTAGAAGGTATCCATCTTTTCCTTCTAATGTCAGATGAAGGAAAAGAAAAGAGACTTGGCCAATCTGAGTTCAAGAAACTTCCAGACACATTATCTGCACAGTACAATCAGTATTTTTTCACTGGCCTTTCCCACACGTACATTTGAATTTTGAACATTACTTCTTCCTGCCCAGCATTCAAAATGCTGAAGTATGGTGGTAGATGTAGTTAGACATAGCCAGAAGGCAGCAGACAAGAAGCAATACCAAAGTACTTGAAAAGATTCTAGAGTGGGAAGTTACAGACTTTAGAAGGATGGATGAGGTGAAAGGTCAGGTTTAATAATGGCCTATTAAGACCTAGTTTTAATATGCTTTGCTAAATTTTCCAGACTCAGAGCAAATCAAATTTTTAGAGCTGAAGACACGGGCTTCTTGTGAGGGTTCCAGAAAAAAAGATGTCCATTTTTGATATATTCTTTTATATTTACAAGTTTAATCACTGCTACTGGTTGCCATTTAAAATATTTATTACTGTCATTGTCTTTAACTGCCTATGTACTCTACCTTAAGTATAATTAAATAATACTAAATCAATGTGTTTATTTGCTAGGTGCAACCTCTACTAAATATAGTGAAAACTTCCAATACTGAAGTCATACTCTTTGCTTAGAAAAAGTGAAATAGGAAAATGATAATTTACGGTTTTTTTATGAGCAGGGAATCCCATAGAAAGACACACTAATGCCACTCAAATGAGGAAAAAAAAAAAAAAAAAAGGAATGGATTCAAATCAAGCGTATCAGCAGTTTCATTAAGGCGCTACAAAATTCATGGAGATTATTAATTTAGTTCATTTATACATCTCTCTTCTCCCTCGCGCCACCTTCGCCTCCCAGCACACTCCTACATACACAACAGTCTTCTGCGAGGAAGAAAAAGAATCATTCTCCATCCCTAAACAAAAATTAATTTTCTTGCTACTCTTTGTTATCATTGTTTTGCCTTTAGTGCTGTGCACTCACATTCTGTCAGCTCAGCCAGTGGAGCTTTCCAATTTACCCAGTGGAGGTGGAAAGTGCAAGCAGCAAGAGACAAGTGCAATTTGTGCAAAGATTGGCATTCAGGTTTGGAGTTGGAAGGTTAAAAGCCATCAGAGGTAATGCCTTGCTATTGCCAGCCACTGGGCCACCTGCCTTTCCACTTTACCAATAGTGAAGTGGTAGGACAGGAAACTACCAAGTTTCTACTGTACTTGCTGGTATAGTAAATATAGTAGCATATTATACTATATACTACAGTGCAATAGAAACTGTAGCTGGTAGAACAGGAAATGCAAATAAAGCATGCTGATTCAGGCATGAGTGCCACCCCCTTTGTGCTACAGGAATTATAGCAAGCAATATTTCCTGAAGCTGAAGACACTTGGTTTAATGATTAGGTCATTATTTTCATGAGTTTTCACTAGCAGAACCGCCTGGTCAGTGCCGACATTGGAGACACTGACTTCACTAAGAGCAAAGATAGGCTAACAATACAATAAAAAGCGCTATTCATATTTATATTTCCTTTTTATTCTTTCAAACTCTCTGTGCAATCAAAATATTTTGTGCTGGTGCAGCACAACACTTACATGAAGGATGCTGTATGCATTAGGATATGAGTACTGTTTTGCAAGGCAGGAACTCTGGACTTTGAGAATATCTCTTTACGGATGCTATACCCTCATCTTAATTTCCACTTATATACATATCTCAGGCTGATAAAGCAGAAAAAGCCATAGAAGCTCTTATAGTAAAGAAAACAACAATATTTGTCATCTCCTATGCCTCTTATTTGGTCTTTTGACCCATATCTGTGTACTGACACCTGACAAAGCAGTACAAGTCAATCTGCAAAGCAGTAGTGAAGGCAGTGATATGAGGGCCACTGCAATCAATCATCAGATCAAAGAAGTGGAGCAAACTTTCCTTTACTCTGTAAAGTTGAGCTATGTTCAGTTTTGCCTCAACTTCATTGAGATATTTCCCTTACATTTTTGTGTCAAATCATAAAGTCATTAGGGTCCTCAAAGCAGAAGAGAATCCTATTGATACTTTGGGATTATAATTTGAAAAGTGTTCTGCTGTGTTTTTGTTTGTTTGTCTGTTTGTTTTTGTTTTTCCCCAGTTAACGCTTCTGCTTATATATCATCTATATTTAGTAGGAACATGAAAAATTGCAATCTTTTTCCATATAAATTACTACCCTAGCCTAATACTACAATTAAGTCAGATGTTCTTGATGAGAGGCGGCAACTTTGCATTGTATGCTATCCCGATTGAAAGAAAATTGAATTAATTCCATTAATGAGAGAAAAACTGACAAGAAATTTTATATAGAAATATTTTTAACCAAGAAGCACCCAAAGGTAAGGCTGTTTAAAAAGGATGGAATCAAAATAAAAATATTTGGAAAATATATGATTCTACTAATACTGTTGAAATGCCTTGTTTTAACATATTTACAGATGAAAGTAGATTTATAATTTATTCACGTTTGTAATGTATGTAAGTAGAAGAGGTCTTATTCTTTCAAAGGATTTGTATTCAAAAAAAAATTCTCAGATGACCATTGCAAAATCAGGCCCAATCAGGAAACTTATGGGATTTTAGAGTTGCTGATTGGAGGCAGGGGAATTTGCTACAAATCTCCCCTCTTGTTACCTGTGCACAAAATGCCAACATGCAGAATCACTCATGGGAAATGGTTTGCTTTCACTCAGCAGCACATTTTCACAAAAAGAACCTGATGCAGTGAATATAAATTTTCTGTTTAAGACAAAAGTCAAAACAAATTCTTTCAATGGATCTAATTGCATGAGATTTCTTTGAACATATTTTTGCAGTTTTGATTATTCTTTCTCTACCAAGACAGAATGACTGTGCCATTCTGTGATTCCATGATTCTGTGATTTTAGATCTTGCAATACATTAATTATCATTTGCCTATGAAATGCCTCATGAAGTCCATATGTTGAGGAAAGATTATCTACTTTTTACATTCATGTCAGCTTAAAAAAGAAGAAAAAAAGATAGGAAGAAGAGGGGAAGAAAATACAACCTTTTCTACATATCCCACAAGTGTCCTCAGTTGTGAGGTCCCCAAGAGGTCAGAAGATCAGTCATGCCAGGAACAAGAGAAAAGCTGCAATGACAGCATCCTTTGCAAATGCTGGAACTTTTGTGCTACCAACAGGAATAAAAGGCAAAAAACAAAAAACAACAACAAAAAAAAAAACACAAAAAAAACAACAACAACAACAAAGCACCAGCACAAAACTACAAAGCAAAGCATGTAATATTTCCTATTTTTATGTTCTATTTCCATGCTGAGGAATACAATGCCTTTGAATACTACGCTGGAGGGCAGCAACTGCTGAGCACTTAACATGCTGAATAATAGAAGGGGGTGATGAATGTCAGCACTTCGTCACTTCTCCTGACACACAACAGAAGTAAACCCAACTCTGAATTCTTAATGACTAGACAGTATTAGGAATTCACATTTTAAGTTAATAAGGAGTTCAGATTTTAAGTTAACTCCAGTTCAACAACTAACTCCCTAGTGGTTTTAGAGAATGATTCAAGTATTTCAATGAAAGTGTCCAGTGCTGCTTTAGATGCCCCATTGTATCTGAGAAGTCTGTAAGGGTCTGACAGATATTAAGCAGGAGCTACTGCACTTGCACAGAGTAGTGGACAAGGTGGTGATCAGTTGATGCTTGAATCTGATGATCTGAGAGGTCTTTTCCAACCTTAATGATTCTATGACTACATCACGATGAATGCTAATATGATGTTTGCCATCATCTATTACCTACTATACCGCTGACCAGTATAGACACCATACCTTTAATTTGTAACACAAATGAAATGGAAAACAAACTTGCGTTTCAAGTTTTAAAGTTAAAATTTTAAAGCTATTAATAAGATCTCTAAATTTTTATTAGAATCAAAGAAAGGGAAGGATTTTTAGGTGGATTTCCTATAAGAAGGTCTAATTTCCTTAAATAACAATATTTTCAAATTCCCTTCCCTATCTAAGTTGCAGAATTCCAAAAAATTTTCTAATTCACTCATTCAGTGGTTTGCTACCTACCTCAGAACTGATGCTCTCCCTACTTTGTTTCACGCCTCTTTGGAGTTTATTTTCCTTAGTATGCCTCTAGCGTAACAGTGACAAAAGCTTTCTGTTGGTCAAAACCAGACAAAACAACATGCTAGATCGTGGATTTCCAACCTTTTGGTTTTCCTGGGCCACAGTGAGTGAAGAGGAATTGTCTTGGCCCACATATACATAAGTTGCTTTTTAAGTAATGCCTTGTGTTTATTTCAGCAGAAACTACAACAGATACCAAAGAGCACAACAACACTGTTTGATAGAGCAAATTCTCAGCTACAAATCACTATTTTTCAATACAGTCACCATTGTTAGCAATGCTTTTTTTTTGCCAGCGATAAGCAAGAGCTGCATGCTGTGCTCATAAGAATCTGCACCAGCGGAGGTGACCCACTATTGCCACTGCTGAGACACACCACCCACCACATCACTGTGCTCACAGTTACTGTTTGTTCTCCATAAACACTTAGCAAGTGTTGATGAATGTCAACGGGTGCCATTTTTTTCACACAGAGAAATTCATTGACAGACCTTTGCATCATATTCACTTCCTGTCAGACATCATGTTGTCAGACTGCCCCTCTGCTGCCATCTGTCACACAGCAACAAAATGGAATGGAATATTGGCAGGAAGGCTCAACCTCTACTGCCATACCACCACCATCTGCACCTGATGTCATAGGCCAACATAATAAAATAGGAGGTATTACTTTCAGAGCAGCCTTTATGCAATATATATTATAGTTCATGTATATAAGAAATTAAACTTATTTTAATATTTTATGGTTTTTTAATTTAAAAAAAGAGGAACAAAAATATATAACTAATGGAATTGTTGACCTTGTATCAGTCTGGTTTGATGGCAGTAGTTACAACTCTTAGTGAGTTCTTAAGGAGTTCATAAGAGATTTTTTGATGAAATTTTAGTCATTCTGTGCTTCATCCTTAACAGTTGTTCACAGATTTATGTACTGACAGAAACTGATGACCTGAATCAAGTGCAATTGTGAAATAAGGGATATTTCTATTTACGAGAGTAAAGTCTAATAAAGAGACATGATCAGATTTTGAGTTAAATGTCTGATTGTAGCTCTATGTGTTCCATTTGAAAATTTGCAGATCACATATTTATATCAACTGAAAATGGTCTTGGCAAAAATAAATTGATGATTTCTTTTGCAATCTTGAAATCTATTCTCAAATTCCTCTATCAAAATGCAAAATGCAGCATATTCTTTGCTGTTCAGAGCCCTTTGTTTAGCCAGTGTATCAAAATGCATACAACCATGTGCCATCTCTTGAGTGAGCACTGCACAACACAGCCTTCCCCGTGCCCTGCGTTCAGTTGACACAGTGTTAAAAGTATGCTGATGGCTTAGCTGTTCCTGGGCGATGGGAATGTGTCTGGGACCACTCGACTGTGAAGAGCTGCTGCCATTACAGCATGGGGCAGGAGGTGGCTGCCAGCCAAGCTGGGCTGCATGTGGCCCATGGGCTGTAGGTTGAACATACCTGTGCTAGGCTCAACTTGATGGCATGCCTCTTTCTGCAGTACATTGACAGCTGGAATGCATACGCAAAGCATTTTAGACAAAATTGTGATGTTCTGGGGAAAAGAAAACAAGGAACCAGAAATGGGAAATGAGCCTCAACCATACTTCCAGGATTCTCTGTCCAACCCAGCCTTCAAAGAACCAGCTCATAACATCCATTGGCAATTTTCTGCCTACTCATCCTTCAGCTCCATCTATCCTCTCAGTAGAAGCATTTTGAATGGTTTCACTTGGAAAAAGGTTATGAATGAGAAACAAGGAAGAATAGGAACAGGCATGCAGCCACTTGCTTCAGAAGAATGAGTTGCACCAATGAGAGACTCTCCAGAAAATCCTCCATTAAACAGAGCAATTGAAAGGAAAAGGGACCACAGCACGCAACAGCAGGTAGAAGAGCACTTTCAAGGCACCTTCCTTGAACCAGCTGCTCATAAGAAGACTCAAAAGAAATGTAAGAATAGGATAACTCTTTTACACTCTACAAGCTCAGCCTATAGGAGCTAGTGAGTGCAAGTGCATTAGTAAGAATTGCATGATATTGATCACTATGGTAACCATCTTGTTTACTGTTTAGAACTTTTACAATTGAGTCCACAGCACGTTAATCAACAACTGGTTAAGAAAAACTATTTGTGGGTTAATGCAGCAGGAGTCCTTCAGATGGAACAATACATACCTGCAACTGCAGCCCTTCAAATGTATGCCAGTGCACTTTCACAGTACTGACAGTGGTGTTCTCATCTCTTCAATACCTGCCATTCCTTATTTCACACATTCTCTAGAATAATGAGGCCCATCTTCTTTTGATGAGGCCGTGGGAGTTGATATTCCCAAAATACAGCATTACACTATCAGATAATCACCACTACTTAATACTGTTATAGGGAGACTATTTCTAGTGAAAGCTTCTGGGAATACAATAGCAACATGGGAAGTCAATACAAGAAAGTAGCTCTCTGTTACTACAGGGAATAGAAAATGTAATTAGGGACAAACTCAGATAGGTAGGAACATGAAATACTTTTAAATCTGCTTTTATAAGAGTAAGTCTACTGAGCTGAACTAGGGAGAGAGGCCAAGACAAAGAAAAGCTCACCCTATTGCATATGCAACAAAACCACTTACTAAGAAAGGCCCAGGCCATCTTGGCAAGGCACTATATTTTTGGATGAACTGAACATTCCAGAAGTACTGGAAAATGTACTTGAATATCTTATAGCAGCACAGAAGTGGGGCAACGCTGTTTCTGGCAAAGCTGTGAGAAAGGATGTGGCTAGCACATGTGGAGAAAGTAAAAAGAATCAAGGAATATTCTTTCTTCCTTGAATAATCATAAGCATTTTTCCAATAACAAAATGTAATTGATAAGCAACTTCTGAGATTACTGCAAGTGAAAAAAAAAAAGTGGCTAAAATTTTCTTGGTAAGATTTTATCATTTTTATTCAGTCTAGCACATATTGTTACTGATCCAAGCTAATAGGCAGGCAAGCAGTGATGTAAAAACATGCAAATCCATAAGCCTCAAAGCTTCCACTGGGAAGAGAGGGACTCAGAGTTCACTGTGCTAATGTGGAAGATGAGCATTCTTTAAATCTTTATGAACTGCCAAGACTTTATGCTTCAGCTCAGTCTTCCAATAAGAAATTTGGGGTTTCTTCTTTCTTACTAGTTTTATTTATAGAATAATTCAACCACCAAAACATATCCTTCTGTTTATGCAGTTTATTAATCTACCTTTCACCTTGTTAAAAAGTTGGTACAGGTTTGGTAGGTTCTGTGGCTTTGCTGAAGCCTAACCTGACAATGCATCTGGATAAATGGCAGTGGAAACTGTTGCACGTAAATGAGTTGAAAGCTTCATTCTAGTCTGAGTAACCCTGAAGAAGGAACCTACTAAGCACAAAGAGGAGAAAAAGAAATCTGGCTCTTATTTTTCTCTCATCATTTTTCTTGAGCTCTACAGCTGAGCTCATTGAAAGCAGAATTTCACAAAGCACATAGGTTGTGCTTACAGTGGAAAACCCACTTGCTCATCCTTATTGTCAGAACCTCGGAACTCTTCTTTAGCTCATGGCAAAGCAGTAAACAAAGAGAAGAAAAAGCAGTGTTGGTAGGGCTTGGAGACTTACAGGAGCAGTAGTAGGTCTTGCTGCAGCTTCCAGCATTGCAGTCAGCACTCATCTCAGCTAAAGACATCACAAAAGGCTATCTGTTTCTAATACGGATGCTTTACAGGCTTGTCAGCAGTTGCAAACATGATTGGTGGTTATCACCAAATCTAGCCTGTCTAAAATGGGATCTTATGGGTCATGCTAGCAATTTCAGGACCTTATTTATTTAGCCAAAGAAAGGAAACTCAGATATTTTTCAGTGGTCTAATTAATGGGCTAACTACTTATCCGTAAGTTTCTTGATTGTTTTTCTATGTAAAATGCATTAAATTCCTCTAATGTTTATATGTGTAAAAGGTATATGGACAAAACTCTGAAAATCTTGGATTTTCTGAAGTCTATCAAACAAATCTGACAAGGAAATCACCTTTTTCTCTCAATAAAACCCTGGATTACTTTGACCAAGTCTCAAGTTCCTTAATAGGTCAAACAATCTGGGAATTTTAAGCTTATAGTCACAGATCCCTAGAACACATTAATATTCAATATTTTGGTTGACATTTATTCATTTATAATGAAAGAGAAATCTACCATCTGCTTTCCAATTTGAAACTCAGAGTATAACACTTCACTCAAACAAGAAAAATATCAAAAATCCTTAACTTTCTGCAGCCCTTCTTCATAAGAGTTGTAATCATTTACTGTTCCTATTTATGTATAAACTCAACATTTTACTTGGCTAAGAACATCGAATAAACTTGAAAAAAAAATCTATATTTTTAGAGTACAGCTCCCTAATAGCTACCTCCCTCCCCCCCCCCCCCCCCCCCCCCTTTAAGATACAGGCTATTAAAAAGTGATCTGTACAGTAACTGTGTGGGAATAGAGAGGCTGTAGAGGTCATAGATTTAATCTTGATGAACTACTTAGATGACTGTCCTAAACAAAGCTCATATTAGAGCTTAATTCTGTGTTTTTCCTTAAAGGAAGATTAGTATGTCCTCATCCCAATTACAGGATCTCTTGCTTGCTGCGAAGAAAGGAGTAAGTCCTGGTTGGAGCTAGATGATCTTAAAGGCTCCTTCCAACCCAAACCATTCTATGACTGTGATTTCAAAGAATTGGGGTGCAGGGAATTCTCCAAATCTATCTGTCTGGTAGGAGCTGAGGATCAATCTCATCTTTCAAGTGTTGGTGATGATGTACTTACCATCCCTAGTGTGTAGCTCTTCCTCATCTTTAGATAAGCTATGCTATCTTAGATAAGCAAAGTGCCTGAAGTCTGAGCATCCTGATGAGATGCCCCACAGTGACCACTGCGAACTGTATAGGGATGGAGTGGGAGGAGAGTTCAGCTCTCCTTCAGAAGAATCCTTTTAGGAGTGTTTCTGAGTACTTGCCTGTTCTGCTGAAATTGCTACTAAGCCGGTGCTACTGGTGTGCAGTTTGATTAGGCTTCCGCTAAGAAACAGGCTGAATGAAGAGCTCTATCATTTGTTTTGTAGGCAGTAGGAGGAAGATGGTGACTTACAATTAGTATTTTAAAAAAAAAAAGAGATAAAAAGTCCACGAACTATGAACCAGATGGAAGAGGAAATGCAAGAGGGAGAAACTGCTCTTTCCAAATAATTAATTGCTATAATTGCTGTCTCCCCACACAAATCCCCCTCAAGTCAATTTTAATAAAAGCCAAAAGCAATCTTACGTCTACAGAACAAACCAAAGTTTTCTACAGGAAAGACAGAATTCTCTAGTGAAGACTTATAGGTGAAGAAAGATTAACCAATCATAAATCATTTTAACAAATACTTGTCAGGACTCTTAGGAGCACTAACAACAGTTCAGAATTTAAGATTGTGGATGTATTCCGTGAAGCACTCCAGCTGTTTTGCCTTTCTCTGGCAATACTCAGAGGCTATAAAACTGACTTTGTTTGGCTGGTATAAGTTTACAGCTCTCCTGCATCACCAAGGCTGCACAAAACAACTAGAGCACACTGGTGAATTCAGCCCAGTATATGAGCTTTAAGGTTTAATAAATGGAAGGAGGAAGGAACAACAATCATGTTTTGTTTCAAGGTCAACTTGCTAAGCAACAGAGCTATCAGAGTGGAGCTTTATACACCCCACTATAAGAATGGTTAATAGTACTTGGAAAGTACAAGAGCCTCATGCATGACTAGCTGAAGAAAAGTGCAGGAGACTTTTGCTTCCTATTTCTGTCCAATTTTTTAGAATATCCTGTCTAAGGACCAATTTAGCTTGTACCTTATTGAAACTTATTGAGCCTACAGACATCAGAATGGGATAACTTCATAGATCTATTTCCACCTTTCAAAATCCTTTTACAGACATATCTAATTCCCCTGTAACAGATTATTTGCAGTCTCTTAGTCCACTCTAAGTCAGAACTCCTTAAAACTTCAGTTTCTAAATCCTGTGCTCTAACTATGCGTTGCTCACTAAAGTTAATGGAAATTACTTTCCCCTGTTCTTCATTTTCATAGTTTGCTAATGCATTTAAAGAGCAAAAGAACAGATGTTTGACGATTCTAACTCTAAAAAGCAACATAAAACAGCCAAAATGGCACCTGCAGCTAACAGAAAACATTGGTATACTTCTCATACATAATTCTTGAGAAAAACTCAGTTTTGGCAAATATCACACACATACACAAGAGAATTTAGAGTGAGTTATGCTACTTAGAGGAAAGGCAAAGGAAAGATATCAGCTGGTGTCCAGTATGAGATTAGCAGAGGCCCAGGCTCTGCCTGCTCCTGGAGTAGGAGAACAAAGAGTTGCACTGTTGCCTTTGAGTCCTCAGAAGAAAAACAATTTTGATTTGATTCTGCACAGCAAAAACAACACCGGATTTTTTTTTTTTTTTTTTTTGGTCCTTTGACACAAGGACATTTGCTACTACAGTTGAAATCAAACTGTATTTATACAGCAGTGAGCCTACAAGGTAGCAAGGTTTCAGGCAATGCCAGTGTACATCGGTAAATCAGACAGAAGCTATGCTAAGGCACATGAAAGAGAGGAAAACAACATAAGAGAAACAGCACCAAAGGAGGTCCTCCCTGACCAATCTAGTGGCCTTCTATGATTGCATAACTGCATCAGTGGACCAGGGAAGAGCCACTGATGTCATCTATCTGGACTTCAGTAAGGCCTTTGACATGGCCTCCCACAACACCCTTCTCTCTACATTGGAAAGATATAGATTTAAATGGGTAGAATGTCTGAGGGATGAGGAAATGCTTGCAAGTTTGTACCCAGAGAGTGGTGGTCAGTGGCCCAAGGTCTGGATGGAGATCAGTGATGTGTGGTGCTCCTCAGCGGTCAGTACTAGCACTGATGCTCTGATGTTCTTTAATAACTTACATTGACAGTGAGAACCAGTGCAGCCCCAGCAAACTTGTGTATGACGAAGCTGTGTGATAGGGTCAACATGCTTGAGCAACAGGAGACCTGGACAGACTCAAGCAGTGGGTTCAAGAGACCCTCATGAAGTTCAACAAAACCAAGTGCAAGGTCTTGCATCTGAGTCGAAGCAACATCCGCTACCAAAACAAGCTGGGAAGTGAAAGAATTGAGCACAGCCCTACTAGAGAAGTCTTAGGGGTGGTAGTGGATGGCAAGGTGGACATGAGCCAACAATGTGCCCTTGCAGCTTAGAGAGCCAACCACACCCTGCGCTGCATCAAAATTAGTGTGATCAGCAGGGCAAGGAGATGATCCTGCCCCTCTTCTCTACACTGATGAGACCTTACCTGGAGTACTATGTCCAGATGTGGAGTCCTCAGCACAACAGATACATAGAACTGTTAGAGTGCATCCAAAGGGCCATAAAAAAGATTCAAGGAGTGGAACACTTCTCCTAGAAGTACAGGCTGAGAGAGCTGAGGCTGTTCAGTCTGAAGAAGAGAAGGCTCTGAGGATACACGAGAGTAGCCTTTCAGAATCTAAAGTGGGGCTATAAGAAAGAAGGGGATAGAGTCTTTGAAGGTCTGTGTTGATAGCACAAAGGAAAATCATTTCAAACTAGAAGAGGGGAAAATTTCAATTGGATAGAGAATTTTTTCATTGTAAGGGTCCTGAAGCACTGTAACAGGTTGGCCAGAGAGGTGGTGGATGCCCCATCCTTGGAGACATTCAAGGTTAGGCTGGACAGGGCTCTGAGCAATCTGACCAAGTTGTGAATGTTCCTGTTTATTGTAGGGGAGTTGGGCTGTGTGGTCTTTAAAGGATCCTTCCAACTCAAACAATTATATAATTCTATAGTTCTATGATTCCACTTTGCTTTATCCTGGAAGCCAGGATCTTAAAGGATAGAAGGGAGATATTTAGTAGAGGATCCTTTATTTGCCTATTCCCAAAGAAAGATCAACTCTTTTCTGTCATTTCTGACAAATTTATTCAGCTGCTTTTAAAGGACTGTAACAACAGAGACCTCCCCCCCTCCCCCAATCTCCACAGCTCAGCTGTTTCAATATATCATTCTCTTTGTTATAAAACAATCTTCTTTGCTGTAATGCAAGTCTGTTAATTTGCAGTTACTCAATATAGGTGATTTGTTTCATTTACATAGTTCAAGAAAATCTGGTTGTTGTGATTCTTTTCTACCAATAAGTAAATGTCAGACTATCAAATGTCTCATTGACAATGACATATTCCTGACACAGCCGATGAGGTGAGAATAGATGTTGTATGAAAGCCTCTGCCAAGCAAGCATCACCAACTTCTCATTCCCCCCCCTCCCCAAAGCTACCAATTCAAATTTGAGTTTAAACAGTAAGATCATAGAAACTGCTAATAAGTATTGATGAATCATGTCTCTTCAAAAATCCCTGTATGATTCAAAAATTGTAAGTACGGGAAATAAACCAGCCTTGATTGCTAAATCCAAATTTCAATATTAAATAAAAGCAGGAATGAAAGACAGCACAGTTGACATTTGCTAGAGGGTTCTCATCTTGAGATTTTACTCTAAAAGATTAGTTGTCCCATGTCTCAGTAAAAACTTTACAGATTCTCTGCTGATTTTGCTGCTTACCTTAAAATATCTCAGCTTCCCCTGGGTTTGGAAAGAGGGTTACGTTACAAACGTGAACTTAGTTCAGACAATATTTGATCTAGCCCAGGTTTGTGGGATTAAGCAGATGGAAAGATTTGCCCTTGCAGATGTCAAGGAATCTAGCTTGTTCCTTTTAATTGGCAGAGTTTGCAATAAATAGCAACATGTATTTGTAAGCAGTAAATCTTGTGACAACTTTCCATTTATATGAAAAAGCCCTGAAGATTGGTTTTCATACACAACTTTAAATGTCATCCTTGTTTTCTGTGCAGTACTTCCTTATCCATATCAATAACCTCCTACCTGTTTTAATAACATGAAGATACCCACAAGGGAAAAAAAAAAAAAATTCTGAGAACTACTAATTCATATCTAAATGTCAAAAACCTGCCAAAGATTGAAGCTTTGTTGAAACCAAGTATAGGAAAGGATGGGCCCTCCTAGCTCAAGAACATACCATCTGAAAACAGTCATGTTTCCACTTGGATGCAGAACATATAGACAGCTTTTTTTTTTTTTTTTTTTTTAAGATAGATGAATAGTTAGTTGTGTCTTCAAGATGATACATGCTTTCATCTCCTAGAAAGAAATTAAAAGATGGTTTGTATTTTCCAACTGAAGTTTTAGTACCACCCACCCACATGTGATCAACATGGGAGACTTCTGCAGCTTGAGAATTCTATAGCAACACACTAACTACATGGGAAATGGCAAAGAGGTCTCACATCCTCCTCTGAGAAGAGTCTTGGCCTCCAAGGTGGATTTTCACCCTTACCATAATTTGTGACTGAACTCAGTTCTGGCAACACAGATACTGCTCCGTGGATAGTTCATTCAGTTGTTACAGCTTTTTTTTTTCTTTTTAATGAATAGTTTACTCATGATTTCTGCTAATTGTTTGTTTCAGGACTTGATTCTGAGTTCTTAGGGCCATTGTAATAATTTCCGACGAGGCATGATCAACTTTGTTTAGATTTGGTAGACTGTGCTTCATTCATGTCCTTCTAGACCCTGTTATTGCCGTGTAGCATTTCTCTGGAGATCTCAAAAAATGACTAAGCTATCAGATCCCTAAGCCAAATACCAGCATCACTGAAGGCTTTATTCAGAGACCACTGAAATGAACTATCCAGGCATATTTTTTTATTTTTACACACCTTTGTGAGTAGGCATTTATGCATATAGCATATATAGTAGTTTGATTATGTGCTCTTTTCCTATAATGTTTTAAAATCAATATCCGAAGAGTGACTGCTGTTCAACCATTTAACTCCTAACCTTAGTTTTTACACACAGAAATAATACATTAACATTTACTAATTTATTTGCAAATACTCCTTTGTTGTTTATTCACTGGGCTCAGTATCTCTACGATCTTTAAACTCAGGACCAATTTCCTACAGGCTCACATCTGCACTCAGGCCAAACCTCACTGATTTTGAATTTATCTCCTACAAAGATGTTTCCACATTGCATTTCTTCAGCACTAAGTGTGCTTTAAATAAACCACTAGCCCCTTATTTCTGCATCTAACCTGGTTATGGGGAAATGAAGCAGTGCTATTTTTGACTCACATACAAACATAATGAACAAGTGCTGATTTTAAATTATGGCCCAAGATAAAATGCAAAGAGATTCTTGCTTACTCTTCCCAGCTGCATTAGTGCTGCTTTATCAGTAGTAATACAATGATTTATTTTTTTGAGAAGTTAAAAACTTTGGATAAAGCTTGGAGCCCACACAGGAAAGAACTTTGTTTCAGATATAATATCCTGAGCTCTGAGGAATACAGACTCAGATTGATTCACTAGTACACTCAGTGTCTTTGGAACTGTGCACAGTCAGTAATCAAGCAGATTTTGGTTTCAAACAGCTTGGTTTCCAGCCAGTTTACATAACTGGCCTGGTGCAACTTCATCAGCATGTTGTGGTGGGTCGGGCCCTAAGTTTCAGTTATTCATGAAGTCAAAGGTTTTTCTGCAAACGATAGATGTGCCTACGATAAAAAGCAAAATATACCAGAATTCAACTGTGGGTGACTAAGATTCATAAAAAACTATTCAAGATGCAATAATTAGAGCAATCAATGCATTTTGATTAACTGATTACCACCTTTCAACTGCCAGTGGCAGAAATAATGTCCTATAAAAACACAAACTCATTCAGATTAAATTGGGAGCAGATGGAAAGTTGTTTGTGTTGTTGACATTTCAATTCCTGAATACCCTTCAAAAGCATGTAGTGCTGCTATATTATAGTGTAATTAGAATAAAGCAACAAAATCAATCTCTTTTCACTCCACTTATACAAAGATTATCATCCAAAAGGTCAGCCTGGCATATGGCAAAAATATTGACAGCTAGAAATACATAGCTTTCCAAGTGTCCTTTCACAGTGTTCTTATGTGTACAAATGGAACTAGACACAAATTCATTCAGAAAATTCATACTGAGATTTGAGGATTTCAATACAAATATGAAGTTTACACCATCTCAGTCCATTTGATGCATATCAAACAAGTTTCAGCAGACTTTCAACTGTCTTTTATAGCATAAGAGAACGTGGACCACAGACATTTTGAAAGAAAGCAAGGGAGTTATCGAACAGTTTGGTTTGCGGAAGTTCTTCTGAATAGACTCTTAGCTGCTAATTTGAATTCTGCATGACTTTTTCACAGAATCATGAAAGTTGGAACAGTCTCCAAAGATCAGCTTGTCCAACTGTTCACCTACCACCAATTTTGCCTATTCAACCATGTTCCTCAGTACCACATTGTATTGACCTATTCTGCTTTCAGTGAAATGGCAAACGTTCTTTTCTTTTGGGAAGTGTTAAAGTGATTGTGGTATCTATTACTTTAAAAATTTTATTTTTTCTTCCCTGACAAGAAAGAAAATTAACCTTTGAATATTATTTTTTATTTTGTCTACATATACATCCAGGGACTACAAACTCAAGTGCTGAGTTTTCAACTCAACAAGCTTCCCAAGAGGTTTACAAATCTTCCAGCAAAGTCAAGGAGAGTTGTATAACAGCACTACTGAAATAGTTATTACATGCATGACTTTTGCATTCCAATAGATCTGAGGAAGCACTTTGCATCAAATGGACAGATACTACAAAGGCATAGGTTTTCAAGACTTTAAAAATCACAAGGTTAGTTGTTTGTTACAGAGCTACACTGTGTTAAAATTCCATTCAGCACCAGTATGATTTCACACAGTGTCTCTTCTACTTGCAATGGTCAGCGCGTCTAAGGGTGGAACATAAAAGCACTGCTAATACTTGGAAAAATGCACTGAAGAACTGAGGTGAGTTGTAATCTTGGAATTATTGCCACAAAGACAGCTGTTTACATATTATATTAAAAAAAATACAAATTCACTTCCAAAATACATTTCCAATTCATCATGCTTCCCAGAACAAAGACACTTTTAAGGTTAAAAAAATATTTTTTCCACACTTAATTCAAAGTTCAAACCAATTGTTTTTGAGTTTTAAGAATGCTTTCTGAGCACTTTCTTCATAAATAACTTTAAGGATGTTTTCTGACGTACTGATAACACTCTTGCTCAAATATGTAATCACAGGATTGTATCATTAGAGTTAAAGGTGCAGATTAAATAACCTTACTGAGCAGCAATATAAAATTTTCAATCGTCTTGCATCTACAACCTTGCTTTAAAGGTAACACAAAATCCTGTGGATTTTATATATGTATATATATAAATTTATGTATAAAAAAGATACATTAACCAAAATAGGATGAACTATAAACCATTTTCAGCATTACTGTTCATGCCATACAAGACCAAATCAATAGGAAACGTATCAATTTATTTGGCTGTATTTTGACTATCAGTAAAGGACTGAAGTATGAGTACTTACCCCAGTACCACCTTTTTACTTGTTTTTACAGGCTTGTTGTCCATGGCAAGAAAATCCTGACTTCAGGTCATTTTAAGCTAGTTACTAAGTGAGCACATTCCTGCACTACTGCCTCAGTATTTTTGTTGTACTATCTTGTTCTCAAATATCCATTAGCTGTTTACGTGTAGAGCACAACATGCTGTCCTCAGAACAGAGGAAAACCTTTTTAGAGTGACCAGCAATAGAACCAGGACAAAGGTGGGACTGGGCATCAGGGTAGGTGGCAAAAACAGAGCCCCTTAAGTCAATTCCCCCCCCCACCCCCAGTGTCTTTAGAAAAGGCTGCAGAATTAAAGCTTAGGTTGGCTCCATGTCAGGAGATGCTGTTCTACTGATCTAATCACCAGTAATTAAGAACAGTATGGAAGCCAAACAGACATTCCACATACAGAAACCTTGTGAAGACTTTAATAGGCTGAAAGAGATATTGAGGTGATCTAAAGGAACTCAGTGCTCTCCGCATTCTGGAGACATTCCCAGCTAGGACAAGTACTAATAGCACTACATTGGAGACTTGATACTTGTCCTAAAGATGAGGAACATAAGTTCTTTAATCACAGAGGATACAAATACTTACTATTAAGTAAAGTTTTCTCTCATCCTCCAGACTGCTGAAGTGAACTGCTTCAGCAGTAGCTGATGTTGCCTTGACTTGCAGACCCCTGTACACACCAGGAAGGTTTTCCCTCAGCAGATCCTACTGCCCAGTATTCCACCACTTCCTCTGGAAAGAGATGAGGATCAAGCTTCCTGACCCCTCTAAACTTAATTCCTCAGACAGGGGTAGGAATCACAACACAAGAGCTATGCTTTTTCTGTTCACCTGCATGGATAAATACAGCATTCTCACAGAATGGCCAGGGTTGGAATGGACCTCAAGCATCATTAGTCTCCACCCTCCACAGGCAGGGCCACCAACCTCCCTATTTAGTACTAGACCAGACTGCCCAGGGCCCCCTCCAATCTGGCCTGGAACACCTCTCTGGGCAGCCTGTTCCAGCACCTCACTACACTCATAGTAAAGAGCCAGCCATCTGATCATCTTCTCTCCTCTGGACCCTCTCCACCAGCTCTGTCTTTCTTGTACTGGGTGCTCCAGACAAGGACGCAGTTCTTCAGATAGGGTCTCACGGAGCAGAGGGGACAATCACCTCCCTGTCCCTGCTGGCCACCCCTCTTCTGATGGAGACCAGGATACCATTTGCTTTCTGAGCTGCAAGAGCACACTGCTGGCTCATGTTAACCTATGTTAACCACATAATCAAATCTTTTGAAATGGACTGTCAAATCAGTTCATACTCATCTCTGAAAGGATCATACTGAAATTGCTGAAGGGCATCTTACCAGTACTAACAAGAAGCATTTTAGGAGATATATTTGCAAACCTTTTAAAGTTGAAGTGCTTCAAGCATTGCAAATTGGGAACCACAAGTGTTGTCTAACTCTTTGTATAGAATGCACATTGCAGGCATTATCTATTTCATTGAGTGTTCCACTATTTGGTTGTTTCTGTTGCTTTCTGCTTTATTGCTATCAGCTGTAGAATTCCACAGAAGTGCTGAAACAGGCCACAGTAGGCAGTCTCATGTCACTTACAACAACTACAAATCTTTTAAGCACAGAAATGATTTCTTAGCTCTTCCTGGAAAGTCTAAACAGAGTGTGCTCCACTACTTTCTTATGCCCCCCTTACAGACCTAACAAACAGCAGGGAACTTCAGGCTGCCCACCAAGCCCAAGAGCCCCTCTTCTGCTGCCTCATCTCCTCTTATGGAAGAGGCTCCCTAATGAAGATAAAAGTGTGTAAGTGTAAAGCAAAGACCCTAAATCAGAGAGGTGAACAGCTGAACAGATTTGCTGAACCAAGACTTGCTTTCTACATCATGTGTAAGCACTTTATAAATTAAGTACACCAATGATGAGGAAAGGTGTATAGCTTCAGCTAACCAAAATAACATCCAGAGCTGAGTGAAACTGGTAATTTTTTGTAGTAGATAGCAGATCAACTAGTATTGTTATGTTGGATAATAGCTCATTAAATAGGTTAAGTATTGTATTAAAGCAGAAATCTTTGGTTATTCTAGAACTCTCTAACAAGCAGTACTGAAACATTAACAAATGCCATGGAATTCTCTCACATTGTCGTGCATTAATGGCTTGTTAATTTCAAAAACTTATTTGAGATCAAATGGAAGTGATCTAGTTTTAGATTGGCTAGTTTGAAGTTTTCTTCACTAAGTATCAGCTTGTTTTACAAGGAGCTCAAATAGTGGAAGATTTTTAACTTTGATACCAATCTTTCTGTAAAGCCAAAATCATTTACAGTTGACTATTAATTGGTATACTCAAAGCTATCAGTGTGAACAATATAGCAGCTTCTTCAGTGCTCTTAGCGCCTATTTTGCTCTTTTGAGTAAATAAAATACTGGGGTGATTTATGAGTACAGAGAACACATTACCCTATTTTCCTCAACTAGCATTAAACAGAGTTCTCAATATTTAATTAAAAAATGACAACAGCTATATTAAATATTATACAAGTGCATTAAATCAAATGAATATTGTATTTTATGTGTTGCATTAGTACAGCTAAAGTGCTTATGATCAGGGATAAGTAGTAAACAGTATTTCTTTATACTGACTGGTCTAATTTATGAGTTCAAGTCATTTTATAGAAAATGAATCAACATACTTTCTCAGTTAAGTGACCTCAGCACATACGACGATTCCTCTGTTCAGTTACAAGACCCCAGAGATATTTCATGAATAAATTCACAATTAAAGAAAAAAGACTTGTTTTCCCTATTTATTTAAATAAAACATTGGTTTTACATGTAGCATTAAGTAGAAGAAAAATTAGTCATGAAAATATGTCCAATATTAATGTAAGCTCTAAGAAAAATCAATTTTTCCTATAATTACCAGTATGATGGAACAGAATGTTAGAATCTGAGGTTCACAATAATATACAGGGAATCAAACTTTATTACTTGTATTTGACTTACGCCAAAATAACAGACCTCAATCTCATTCTCACTTTGAAACCATAGGCAAAAGGCTGATTTCTGACTTGAGCTGCAATTTCTTACTTTTTCAAACACCAGTAAGATTTTGATATAGGAAAAAAATTCTTTCAGGAAAGCTGGACAGTTGGCTATTCATTACAAATAATATAGAACCATTTAACAGAGAGTTTTGGTGGGAAGGGGAATGATACCTGGTACTATAAGTTACAGAGGCAGTTATAGCTAGGATTTGAAGGACTAAGATACTACCAGTATATATGCAGATGTTGAGATCCTGTTCAAATGTGTCTTTTGAATTCCTCTTTGGAAAGAGTGTAAGTGTACCCAGATCTTATTTCCTCTGCCTCTTTCTTGGTTAAAAAAAAAAAAAAAAAAAAACAAGAAAAGAATTCTCACAAATGCCAAATGCCAGTAAGGTGGGATGTCAACTTGTCTGTTGACTGCTATCTTCCCTGTGTCTTTCTTCTACCTCATTTTAAACAGAGCTACAAACAGAAAGACCAGGTAAAATTTTGGATTGTGTATTCTGACATGGATGCCTTTCACATGGAAAACAAGGTGAATCCACAGAGCTCTACCCCTTACCAGTAGATACCTATGAAATTATTTATCTTGATTTGGCTTATAAGTTCAAAGCTGAAATACATCCACTGCATCTTAGAACAATGACTGTTTATTTTTGGCAGTTTTGTCAGTTTTATCTGCAACATCTCATAGATGAATAAGAAGTTCACACTCTCTGGGAAATGCTGTCTTAGAAGCCTCAAATAATGATCTGAATTAGTTACATTCAATTCAGATTTTCCAGCCTTCCCCCCCCCCCCCCCCCCCCCCCAAAAAAAAACAACAACCAACGCATCAGACAAAGACCTGCATAAACCAAAAACATAAGGACAAAAATTCTGAGGAACAAGGTAACAAGGTAACTTTAATCTGGTGTATGAGCACATGGCATCTGTGTTTCACAGACTTACTGATAAATGGAGGCTACTACAGTGACTTGGCGTAAAAATTATTAGTTAGTTCTCTTGAAGTTACAAGGGTTCTTTAAAACTAGGACATTTCTCTGGCACTGGTGCAGCACTTTACAAAACACTGTACAAAAATAGTACTGCTTTAAACCTACCAAGTGAAACAGACAGTTCTTCCAAACAAGCAACAAATGAATGCAATACAGTACACAAGTAGTTCCCATGTGTGAGATGAATATTAGTATAGAAATGCATAAGCCACCTAGAGAAGAACAAGCCACGTGCTACTTCTTCCCCCCCCCCCCCCCCCCATTCAGGTTTGTTTGAAATAGGAGTGATTCTTCACGTGCAAGTGAAGGCATCACAATTAGTATTATTTCTCAGGAAATATTACACGAAGTATCTTCTCTCCACTTCTTTGAAGATAGTAAAGCATCCTGCTCAGAAACTGAAAACTAGACAAGTACTAGCCCCAGCATAGCTGTACAAGATGTATTTCTTCTAAACACTTCTCCATAAAGAGGCACCAATGGAAGCTGGTATGCCAGGGAGAGCCAAGGAGAGAAGAAAAGCAGCAGGTTTCAAACAAGATGTGAGTGATACTGGGTCCTCCTTTCCCCTCCAGTTAACTGTGGCACAGGTGGACTGATGGACAGTAGAAGAGTCCTTCACATATTATTGTTTCTAAAGTAACAACACTTTACATGCTGGTCTCAATAGTAGAGAAAAGGTCTCTGCAGGATGATGCCAAAATGCATTCAACAGCCTATAAACCAGCATGTTCTGTTTGTTGCTGAACCCAGAAATCGTTTTGCCTGAAGCCTCACACCAGTTTAGAGTCTATCTTTATTGCTTTTTATTGCTGTCTTTCAGGGGTCACATGCCTTATGAATAACCAAACCATTCATTCTGCTTCATCTGCCATCTGCCATTGTCCATGTTATTTTATTGCAAGCTCCAGCTGAACTCTTTTTCTGGGAGATGGCCATAAATTGTCTTGTAATGATTTGCAGTAGCTATCAAACAAGGGTAAATCAGAGGCAAAGACAATACATTGACTTTGGTGATGACACCAAAGTATTTAATAAGTCCATTGGTCTAGTAGAGCCTAGCTAATACTATTACAACTTCCCTCTCCTCTGCCCCTATTTTCTCCTGTGTACACTGAAGAATATCTGTCCACTGGTGGATTACACATGACTTTGAATAGGGAACACAAACTATGCGAAACAGAGCTGAGACCACCTTCCATCGTTTGTGAAGAACCAGAGAAGCAGGATATCCTGGGACATTCAAACCCCTATAATTCAGCGATTCTCTGACCAGGCACCTACTGGAGGACAGTCACCAGAGCCACAGTGTTTTCTGGCAGGAACACCTCAAGCTCAGCACAGAGCATTACTGGAGGGATGATTCAGAGCAATTACATAGGCATGAACTGATAACAGCCTCAGATTTTACAAGTGCAGTTACCATGGCTCTCAGATTTGCTACAGAACCCACTGGACACAGATCTAAGGGCTGTAGAACAATGTTGATATTCCCATTCAGTGCAGCCTCATACTCAAAAAACGTACAAGCACAGAAATGTTCTAAAATACCACCAGTACGTGGAGGAAAGTGTTTGTTGCTTTGTTCAGGCTCTAGAACAAGCAAACCCTGTAGAGTGAACCTACACCAGAAGCAAAAAATATATATATAAATCAATTTTAGCCTTTAAACTCCTGATCTTTAACAACTGACTTATTTTATGATCTATATACCAGACCAGTAAGCCATTACAAGCAAATGGGATTCAAACCATCCTCACGTGATTTCCAAAAACAGAGAGGTATGTGAAACTAGAGGCAAATCATCTAATTGAGTTTAACCATACACAAAGATCACAGTGGCTGTCAGTTGTAAACAGAGGACAATGATTTATCACAAAGGAGTTTTAAGTTTAGTTTTATTACTGACTAGTGAATTCAAACAGTAATGCCAATAGGATATCTCCCCAGCAATTTAGGTGTCATGGGGGGCAGCAGCAAGAGATGATATATAGCTCTGCTATATTGGTTCTCCATCACATACCAAAGCCTCATTATCATGTACTTTAAGGAGATGAAATGATTCTGGAAGAAGTGTTTACTTGTCACAGAAACCCAGTAAAAAACAAAAAAGAAATCAAATCATATGAATCATCTGATATCTCACCTGTGAGACGATGCTCATATATATTTCCTTCTTCTCTGTCTCCCTTAGAGGTATCGCTTCATTTGTATCCTAGACCTTCACTTACTTGATCAGTAAAGCACATTTCAAAGCACCAGAGCAACATCCTCTGCAAGCATGCAACAACTGAGTACACAGGCATTTTAGCAATAAGATAACTGGCAAACCAAGACCTGCAGCTGGGCTCAGAGCTGTAGGTGACTTCAGAGAATGGGGCATGCTTCAGCATGAGGAGCATGAGACAGGCACAAAGGCATCACCTTGAAGTTACTGCACAAAGCCAGTGAGCCTGACTGCTGCTCAGCTGCATGCCAGCACTACTGTGCCTCTTTCTGCCCTCAGCAGTCAGATCTCCTGGTGGCAACTTGCCTTGCAAAAGGCATTATATCCATTTCTCCTGCCTACAATGGTTTACTTGTAATTTCCTACCTGCCAGATAAAATTCATTTGTCTGAGACTCATTTTGCAGCAGCATTGAAATCTTATATTTTTCCAGAGCAGCAGCAGAAGTGTTTTCATGCAGCACAGTGTCACATTTAGACTGACACCTGTGAGCACTTTCAAGAACTGAGGAAGCAGCAGTAGTTGCTTAAACACAAGGGAGATGCTGTACGAAGCACGCTTCTGCCTGGTACTCATATTTACTCTTACTCATTTAGGACCAGGATGTGAATGTACCTCTTTCTCCTGCAGACTAATACTCTTAGGTCTTCTCGCCAAAGCTCTTTTGCTTTGTACGGTAGGTGCCTATATTATCCAGCATTAGAACAAATTAGAGTCACTCAGCATTCAGTCTCTGTCCCAGTAAATATTGTTTATGCAGAATGTAGATTGTGGAGTCTTCTTACAGGCTTTTAGGATCTGACTGGATAAAACCTCCAAATAATTCTGGCCTCAGAGCTGACCATATTTTGAGCAGAAGTTTGGACTGGAGATCTCAAGGTCTCCTCACCCTGAATTATTCTGCAGTGTTACGAGATCACTACTCTGCCCTGAGAAATCAATAATTCAAGCTCCTTAAGCAGATGGACTCTAATGGTTTAGCAAAATGCATAAGCTGTAAGCTATGTGGCAGAGTGTCACACTCATGAACACTTCCCTTTTTTCTTCCCCCAGCATTATTTTTTTTATTATTTTATTTTTTTTACTACCTTAAACACTTTTCACTACCAGGTTTCTGGAAGATGCAGTTTAAAGCTTGTTTCTGGATTAATCACATTCTTATTTGCCAGAACTCCCTGCCCAATTCCATCCCACCAAAGCTTAATCTGTCCCACCACCTCCACTGAGAATGCTGTGGAACTACTCTTCTTCTACCTGGAAGTCCTGAGATACCCAATTATCATTTTTGTTTTATTCCCTACATAGAGCTGGAAGCAGTATCCAGAAGGAGAGACAACTGATTTCCTTAAACCCTGAGTTCTTCATATTCAAGAAGTACATTGCACTCATGCATTTAGCAGAAATAGCCTATAGTTTAAATAAAAAAAAAAGAACTTTACTTAAGAAACATAATAGGTTCTTACTTCTACTTTCTGACAAATAAAACCAGCATTTTCTAGAGTTTCTCATACTGTACTGAAGTGCTTATTTAAAGAGTATTATTTAAGAGTAAAGCAAGAGTATGGAAGAAACATAGAGATGCTACTGCTTCAATTAAATTTTGCAAATATCCTCAAGTTAAAACTTCCTCAGCTACACAGCCATTCAAGATGGCAAAAGCAGAAACAATTCCAGAGGAGTGTTAAGAGTGTAAAAGGATTAAGAGAAAAAAGTCATTTTGCAATAGGTAAAATTTTAGTGTCCACACAGTTACAGTTACTTACTGATATTTTCTTACTTGTACTTTCTATACTGGACACAGGTAGTACAGGTCTTGGTTATCCATTATTAATGAGCCTTTTAAACTCCTAAATTATCTACAATATATTATTCAATGCTTTAATGAATTAACTACTTGATTTGTTGTTGTTTCATTCCCCCCTCCCCCTCCTTTGAGCACAACATTATTCCACGCTGGACCTCCCAGTAAGGTAAAAGAAGTTAACTGGAAAAAGTCAGATTTCATGGCAGAAATCTTTTGATGAAAATGATAAAAATTCAACTTCCTGAAAGCGGGGTGTTAATCCAAATTGAAAAATAAAGGATGGAAAATAAAAACTTAATGAAGTGTTGTGAATTATGTTATTCTGTACATATCCACTAAAGCAGTGGAGGAAAAAGGGTGCTGCAGTTGAAGTGAGAGAAAAATCTTAACTGCATTGTGCTAAGAAGTTCCTTCCCAACTAAACAAATCCTTTGCCTTGCTCTCAATAGCAAGGAAGCATTATCAGCTACCCGAAGTAGAATAAACATTCAATTTTGTTCTGGAAAAAATGTTAGATTAAATCAGAATAAGAGGTATCAGAATACTTCAACTTCAATGAGTCATACAAAATTAAAATGCAGTAACAATACATTTTAGGGAAGGCAGTATGATATCTGGTTATTGACTACTGCCTTCTTACTTAGTACTTCTGTGAAAGTTCATTACTGCACAAATGAGTTACATAACAGCCACTGCAATTTTTCATTTATTTATTTATTTATTTTAAAGCTGCATTCCATTTGGCAATAGATACTTCTGACACTGCCAGCTGGAGAGCACAGATGTTTGAAGGTGCCTACATTGCCTTGCTAGCAAGAGATTTCCCTACGTAATCTTGATTTTATGCTCTTCATGGCCAACATCCCTAGGAAACAGGAAGCATTTCTGTTTCCCTGGCCAATTCAGTATTTTCCTCTAAAGTTAGAAAATATTTTTCTTCCATGCACAAATTTTTTACCTTCAGTAAAAGTGTACAAGGGTTGTTCCTTGATCTACTGTGTGCCACAGTCCTGGTTTACTACAAGTTTAGATTGAAAAATCCATGTTCAAGTGGAAGGCATTTACGATGCTCTCCTATTTTGTATGTCCTTATGCATAGAACTTTTTTGCTGCTTATATACTCAGGGGTATGCCACAAGGTAATAAAAGAGCAAAGAAAAAATAAAAGAAATCAAAGGAACTCCACCTCCTCTACCTACATCACAGCTTCACGTCTGCTATTGATTCACCAACCATCATTCAAATACTTTAATTCCTTCAAATACCTCCTAAGTTAGGAGGTAAAGGATTTCAAATGCTTCACACAGCAATTACACAGAGGCAATAACCCAAGCAGGAAATCTTTCTACTAAGGATAAGAGACAAGTGGCAAATGTATAGGCTACAAATCTTTTAAATCACTTTTTAGGCAATATACCAATGATACAAAATGAATGTGGACTCCAGTATGGTTGTTCACAATGCACACTGCTCTTAAAATATAACTCTTTGAACAAGCCATGTACAGTACGTCACTTGCAGTATTACTCCTGTTTATTATGAAAGCATTTTACAAACAATGACTCATAAGCTGAACTCTTCCTGCCCTTAAATGCATCATACTCCATTCCTTAAGCCTTATTTACAAGTGAGGAAAGCAATTCAGCCAACATAATCAAGAGGTTATAAGTCATAGAAAATAAAGGAGAGATGCTCCAGGTTGTAAAAGAAATATGGTAAGCACTGTAGTCAAAGTTGTTCACAATCAGATATTTCAAAAGTGTAAGAAGTAATTCTGGAGTATGCAGTTCATAGGGGAAATAAGATAGCTCCTGAGAAACATATGATGCAACACAAATTCTGTTCTAGGCACTAAGTTTATCCTTGTTATCCACACATGTCCAACGCTATATTACAGAAAGGAATAGGGGTGAGTACTATGCTTCTTACTACAGTACAGGTTTTACACTGTGTTTTAGGAGCTTTTCCTGCTTATGGTTTTATTTCAAAAATGTAAAGACTTAAGCTTGCTAAACTTCTTGTGGAACTACACACAAAACTCATAAGAACTACTGGGGGGAGGGGTACAGTATCTAATAAACTGGTAGCAAAATTTGAACTAGACTGGTGGGCAAGGTGTAAAGAACTTTTAAGATGATGTTGAGTCATTTTCTTAAACTCAGGAATTAAATGGCTTTGAAATGAAATAATCAAGCTATTTTGATTCTCTACTTAAGGATTAAAATGGGGGTGATTGTAGTCAAGGAGTAATAGAATGATGCTTCATTTAAAGAAAATGAGATTGAGAGCAATATCTTCTAGCAAATTCATACAATCATTCCCTAAACCGTATCAGTATTTAAACAGCATTGACCTATATTCTGCAAAATGAGTAAAATATAACTTACAGAAACACTCAGCATCACTACACCTAACAATTACTGCTGTTCTGTATGATAGGTGATTTTAGCAGGACTAACTATACTCTTGAAGTTAGATTGTACCTAACACAAAGGCTAACCGATCTGTTATAGTATGCTACCATACAAGTACATAAGGGAGGCACTATCTGTTTACTCAGTGAAGGTAAGCATTGTAGTCACACAGGAATCAAGCAACTATAAACATCTTATAAAAGATACACATCTAGCAGTATGACAAAAGCCTCATTTTTCCTTGAGGAAAAAAATAATCCTAACAGGCAACTAAGTGACAACTAGGAAAAGCACAGTCTGTCCTTCCTGTATTGGTGCAACACTATAATACAAAGAAAAGCACACCAGTGATAGGAGGGTAGCAAAGTCCTAAGCTACAACAAGTGAGAAAATGCACAAATTCAGCAGCCACAGACACCAAAAACAAGGGGGAGGGGGGGGGGGGGGAAAGCTATTTACCCTCAGAGAGCCACAAACCTACAGGAATCTCTAGGGAGATACCTTTACCTCCACTGCCAACCTTTAATTGAAGTCTGGAAGGGGTGAATCCTGGCTCCACTACTTCTGGTCACTGAGGTACATTACATGCATCTGAGCTCCCCTGGGTTAACCCTGCCTTCCCACCAGGTGCTCAATCACTGGTTCAAGCTGTGACTTAACATTTCTGCTACAACTGGGTACTTTCAGATGTAGTCTGACTACAGCGATAGGTATCAACTGCATAACAATGGAGAAAAAGACTTTAGTAATAACTGACATATATATATATATTTTTTTTTTCTTCACTACCAACATAGCGTGAGATCTTGGAAAGCACACAGACGAAAAGCACAAGGACAAAGTGAATATATGTAAAAAGTCATGGATAACTGCAACATATGCTGAAGTGTTCTTACGGTTTTCCTCCAGTCAGATTTTAGGATAAATAGAAAATAAATTTCACTCTAATTAAACAAAGAGAAAAATAATTTGGTACAAAGATAGTTTTGGAGTTAAATGCAGTGATCCAGAGTTTATATTTTACAGAAGAGAGAGAGATCTCTGTAGGTAGAAAACATCTCTGAAGAAGACAAGATATAGAAGGATATGCAATCTTTGGAAAGGGCTCTTTCTGGAAGTGAGTGCTACTTTGCTTTTGTAGTGATTTTGTTCCCTGTGCTGGAGTAGGGAGAAGAACAAGTCTGTTCAAGTAAGAGAACAGCTTAAACAGAATTAGAAATGAGTTATTTTACATGGCACAGCCAACTATGTTTGCAGTTTTTATGCAGTTCTGCTTCACACAGCCTGAGCACTGAGTTTCCTTTTGCCTTAAGAGGAGTTTTCAGTAAGGGGGGTATGATTTAATTTAATCACAAGAAATTTAAAGAAAAATATGAGAAAGGCTCTAAACTAAACCTACTAAAGGGAGAAGAACTCATCTAAAATAAATAAATAAATAAATCTGTTTAGCATTTAGAATTAATGCTTGGAATACATTTTAAAAATCTTCCAGAAACTGAAAGTTAGGTAGTAAGATTCCCGAAGCAGCTTAGAAGACTTAGCATTAGAGCAGTTCTTTCAATGAGGCATTAGCGCCCTTCAAGAGATTTTAAGCAACATCTGTCTAATAATGCACCTCAGTGCCTGGATATCTGGACTTCAGGTGTTTTATAAATACCATATGCTAAAAGCTGAAGTCTTTTTGTTTGGGTTTGGTGGGTGTTTTTTAACAGCTTCTCTGCAGACACCAGAAAAATTCCTTATCCCTCTCTTCCTTCAGAAAGAGGCAGTAAAATTAAATATATTTATCACAGTTTTCTCCACCAAGTGGGGAGACTTGAAGGCTATTTGAGATTTATTTTTTGACCCTTGCAGCTAAATGAAAGCACAGGGGAGATCACAGGAAAGTTGAAAGTCAAATCTTCTTTGAGGTTCTTGAGGGATTTTTGTAGCTGAAGTTGCCATTTTAGTTTTAGGCCATTTCTCAACAAAGACTAAAGAAAAAGGAATTTGACACATTCATTGCCCTATTCTCCACTTCATTTTTAGTTAACAATATCAAGAGTTCTGGGTTTGGTGCAGAGACATCAGGCATACCTGGGAGCATGTGAAGCCTATGCAGGCCATCATCCCAGAAAATTCCTTCACCTCTGAGAAGGGGAAACAAATAGGATCAGAAAATTAGTGCCGGCACCTAGGAAATTCCTCATATGAACAGAGAGACAGTAGTGCAAAGTAATTCACACTGAATGCCCTGTACTTAAATCTGGCTTTTTTTATTACTGTCACTTAGAATCTTATAGCAGGCAGCAATGTTAGAATCACTGAATCACAGAATTGTAGGGATTGGAAGTGACCTTTGGAGATCACTGAATCCAAACCCTGCTAAAGCAGGTGCCCTACAGTATATTACACAGGGAAGCGTCCAGACAGGTTCTGAATATCTCAAGAGGAGACTCCTCAACCTCTTTGGGCAGCCAATTTCAGTGCTTTGTAGCCCCCAAAGTAAACAATCTTTTTCCTCATGTTCATGTGGAACTTCCTATAACCCAATTTGTGTCTATTGCCCCTTTTCTGTTGCTGGGCACCACTGTAAAGAGCTTGGCTAATCCATTTGATTCCCATCCATTAGATTTTTAATCAAGGAACTGTAGCCCTTCTCCCATGAAGAAAGGCTGAGGGAATTGCTCTTGGAGAAGAGAAGGTTCCTGGGAGAACTCATTGCAGCCTTCCACTACTTGAAGGGAGCTTATAAACAGGAAAAGGAGTAACTATTACATGGTCTAATAGTGATAGGACAAGGGGGAACAGCTTTAAGCTAGAAAAGGGAAAAAAAAAATAGGTTAGATGTTAGAAAGAAATTCTTTACTCAGAGGGTAGTGAGGTACTGGAACAGATTACCCAGAGAAGCTGTGGATGCCCCATCCCTGGAGGCATTTGAGGCCAGGTTGAATGGGGCCCTGGGCAGATTGATCTAGTGGGTGGCAATTCCACCCATGTCGGAGAGTAGGAGCTTGCTGATCCTCAAGGTCCACTTCTAAATCAAGTCATTGTATGAATCTATGTTTCTATGATATTTATAAGCATTGGTAAGATTCCCCCCCCCCCCCCCCCCCCCCCCCCCCC